>OMLP01014044.1:8344-30674 GCA_900302685.1 Spondyliosoma cantharus
TTCCTGTCACCCCGCGGCTGACCGCACAGACAGCAGGCAAGGCGGAGGTGCCCCGGCCAATCACCCAGGGGCCAGATGTGAGAGTGATATAACAACAGCATGATTACGTTTAATTTGGCCAATTCCCCGCTCGCAAAATCCCTGTTTTTCTTCGTCCTCCAACCAAAGCTGTGTCGCTTTATCTCGAGGGGAGGAGAGAGAGAGGGACTGAGGGAGAGAGAGAGAGAGAGAGTGAGTTGGGAGGGGGGAGGTAGACTAAGGAGATTAAAAAAGGGATGTTTCCTAACCTCTGTCAGACTGCCTTATGCTCTCTTGACCACCATCAGCCATAATTCTTTACTCGTTTCTAGCCACAATGCTGAAGCAAAGAGCATCTAAATGTATTTCAAATTACATGCTGGCAAGTCTGTCTTTACAGTAAACAATGCCGAAGTGCCCATATGTGCAAAAGCAGCTGCTAATGTTATCCACACAGAGCTGCAAAGCGGTTCCTGTCTAAAGTGGCTCCAGCGTAAGGGGGCCCAACAGTTCTCCTCCTGCGCATAAATGTATTTCAAAGCACAGCTGGAGTTAATGTGAGGCTTCAGCAGTCTGACTTCAATAAGACAGATTTCTTTCACATTCTGTTTTGTGCCCCCTCGGAGAGGTTATCTTGCTGAGACAAAAAGGATGGGTGGTAGGCTAATACCAGGCGATAGTTTTTATTGTGCCATTTAGTCTTCACTCCTTTAACTTTTCCGGACTCATAATGGACGGTCGGGTCAGAATTGAACCTCCCGAACCAGAGATATGGTCCTCTCTGTTTAATCCTGGCCTGCACATCACCCAGAGTTAAGGTAACACTGTGTAGTTTTGGGGAAGAAATTTTATTCTGAATAGATCTTCAGTGATTTACCTTTAAATGCCTAAACAAACTAAATACGTATATATTTTCATGACTGAATGAACAACACAATTTCCTACTGTTTTTCCTCTGAGATCAGCTTGTTTATTCAGTTATTATTTAGTTAGTATTTCTGAGCTGGCATTTTTACATCAGTTTGAATATCTTCTCCAAAACTACATTGTGCTCCTTTAAGGTTGCACAATTTGTCGGACTATTGATATCGCAATATGAAGTGAGATATCCAAATAAAAAAAGAGGCTGCAAGAAAAACAACATTATAATGAGGTACTGTGGAGCTGCAGAGATGCCCCGGCCTCCAAATCTCGTTCTCCAGATGTAAGAAAACATGTTTGTCTGCAAGAAACCCCAACAAATGTCACATCTTATTGATTTTAATACTTTTTTCCCATGAAAACGAAAATCGTGGGTTAGGTGTACTGGCAGTGAAATTCGGCCAGGGCTTTTTTCATCTCTGTTCTTGTATTTGGAAGCCTGAGCCTCAAATGCCTGCTTCATTTTCCCTCTAAGATTTTCAGCTCCTCCTTTACCTTTTGACATTTTCATCTGACCTCGTGGTTGGTGCACGTCTCCAGATTGTTAAGGCAACTGGGAGCAAGTAAGACTATCGGTCAAACAAATCTCCCAGCAAGCCTTCCTTTGTAACTTTTGGGAAGAAAACAACCAAATGAAATAAATGGTGCATAGCCTCGGTCTACACATCACACCTCTTTTTTTCACATTCAACTTCGTCTTCTGTCTCAACCAAAGCCGACTCAAGTAACATCACTTGAGGCCATTTATCAGACTTTGTATATCTCTCTCTGGAGCAACAACAGTTTTTCTGCTACTTTTTTCACCTTTTTACCAACTCTGATGTGTGAAATCAGTGTGGATTGGAGAAGAGTTCTCCTTTTAAAAGACTGTAAACTGACTTTATTTTACTGCTGAACTACACAGAGAATTGTTGGTTGTGTTCCTCGTCTCATACATTGAACTTGCTTGTATAAAATATCTTTTTACTGCCAGCAGAGGTACTATTATTGCGACCCATACATGTGGCCATCTAAGTGTTGTTTAATGATGATGAACCTTCCTTTAACACGGTCTTATTGTATATTCCATATAGGCATTTTACTCATGATGATTCCACCAGCAGCACTTTGTTGTATCTATTGCATAAGTAAGTACCTATATTGCATTTCATTAGGGCCATGCAGGTCAAAGGTTTAAACTTCCCGTGGTTGTGGAGGATTGATTCATGCATTGCTCACAGTCATAAGTTGCCATCATCACCCTCTAAATGTATGCCTCCGCTGGCTGACCCCTGGAGCCTCAGGCTGGGAAAGAGAGATGCCACTGTCTGGCTCCTGACTGACTGAGCATGGATCCGCACACTGTCACATGTTAAATGGCCCAAAGTGTGGACAGGCTGCCCTCTGCAGGCGTCTGGTGGCAATGCACTTTGGCGCACACTGTTCGTTCACAGGCAGTTTTTTTTTCTTTTTTTGCACTTTCTATCAATTTTCTCATTTCCCAGACGTATGTTTTTGTTTAGATTTGTGAATGTGACCTGTGGAATTTTGTCCAAAGGAAATTGCTCTGAATTACTGGCCATGTTTTCCCAGTTAAATGGAGACAGATAACACATCAGTTACGTGACATGAAATGAAGAGAGCAGGTTCCATGCTGCTAACTTACAGGGGCTATTTGTAACAATTTGTAGCAACTTACATGTATACATCACTATTTAATTGGAAACATATGAGCAGACTGTAACATGATGTGAAAATTGAGACCTTGCCCGTTTCTCTTAGCTGCCTGCACAAGTTGTTTAATGCTGCTGGACTGTGGATTTCTTCTTGAAAAGCTTGGGTCAGATTTTGATAATAATACAATAAGCCAGACTAGACGTAGGCAACTGGGACTTCAGATAAGAAATGGGGGCATGCCAGTATTCTCAGATATTACATGAAAAGCATACGTGTTGCTCTCAAGATGCATCCCTGAGATTAGTTCTCTAACCCATCTGATAGATGTAAGAGTCTGCTGTACAGTACATGGCAGAACAACAGAGGCTTCATAACAAACAAACATGACAATCAATGCATCAGGTTCAATCTTTAAATCATACGTTTTACACTACCAGATGAAGATATCCTGACATAGAATAGAATAAATATCGGAGACATTAGGAGACGTTTTGTTGTTGTTTTGTCATTAAAGCGTTATTCATAGATTAGCTGACATGTATCTCACAGCTGCTGCACAAGTCTGGATGATTCTGCCTGCTTGCGTTTCAACCATCTCGCTCCATATTTATGAGCAGGGACGTCGACCTCCAGGAAGCCTGTTCTGCATGTCTCAACAGGCCTGATCCCCTGCTCATCTCTCACTCGCTCACTCACACGTCTGTGTTTTCCCAATTTCTCCCAAAACTGCTACTGCCAACATTCTGTCTCTGCTCTGCTTTCCCATCAGAATCACAAAAAAGTAGGCCAAATGAAGTAGAAAAACAAAAGCGCACGAGAAAGGAACAGAAAGGGAAGATTTTGCCCAAGTCTGTTAAATTGTGCTTCTGGTTTATGTTATATTTCTTGTTTGGGGATTAAACAGCTTACTCGCTCATCTTATTCTGCATTAATTCAGTAAATTGCTTCATTGCTAGTGTTTCAAGCCTCCTGTTCCCTGTTCGTTGCCTGGTCTCTCTCAAGTCGTATCACAGATTTTCTTACAAGTTTGTGACCCCAGTGTGTAGGATTTAGTGGTATCTAGTGGTGTGGTTGTAGATTGCAACCAGCTAGACACCCCTCATCTCGCTCTTTTATACAGTGGCTGCCAAAAATGGGATAAAATGAAAAAGAGTCTTCCTATAGAAGCAGTGACCTTTCTGGGCTACTGTAGAAAACATGGTAGTGCAACATGGAGGACTGTGGAACCTGTGATACAAAGGCTTTGTCTGAGGAAACAGGATTCTTAGTTTCAGGCAATCAAACACCAATGAAAACATAATATTGAGTATCATATTCCATTTTTTTCCCTTCCAATAAAATAATTAATTTCTTCCCAACAACGAACCTTTAAAGGATCATATGATATTGTCATGATGCTGAGTTTTTGTTTTGTCTGTTTTATGTTGAAAGTCTCCCCTTGTTTTATGTTTCACTCTCCACTTCCTGTCTTTGTCTTTTTGTGTTTAATTTGATGTTCAGCCCCTATGCATTTAAGTCTGTTTTCTTCCTTCCCCCCTCGTTGATTTTGTGCGTGTCTCTTCTGTTTGTTCCTCAGTCCTGTATTTTCACGTTTGCTTACCTGTGTTTGCTCCCTGTGTTCCTCTTGTCATTATGGTTTGTACTTGGTTTGTGTTTTTGCACCTGGATTTTTTGCTATCACCACCCGCCTTTTGTTTTTGCATGAAGCTTTACCTCATTAACACTTGCTCTTTGTCACATCTGCCTTAGTGTCTTCAATTTGGGTCCTTTTTGCTCAACACAACAGCTATGATGATTCATCTAAATCAAAAAAGACCCTCACTCTTCTTTGGTTGGGTGTTTGAACCCATGGGACAAAAAGATGGCGGCAGAGTAAATGAACCCTTGAGTTATAGATACAATTACTAAAGCTAAGTAACCATCGATTGCTAATGCTCCCCAATCACCAGCCCATTATGTAATCCACGTCTGATGCATACTTGATCAATACACTAAGAGGTATGAAGAGCAAAACAAAGAGTCGATTAGTGTGTGTGTCTGTGTGTGTGTGTGTGTGTGTGTGTCCAGTGAGCTTGCCTGACCACATTTGCAAATCTGTGTTTATCTTGTGTGGGCAGATATAAAGTCATCTCTACAATCAATCAAAGATGACTGTGTGTCCTTACTAAGTTCACTGCTTACTTGAGGCTCACGCCCAGATAAAGCAAACTGGAACCTGCGACATAGAAAAGCACGAGCACACCTGGAGATGGACAGAATATACATTCCAAGAGAGAAAAAGGGAGACATGGAAAACCAAAATGGGGGGATTGTGGAACATGGATTTTGAATTTCTGAATTATTTATGCGGTTGAGATATTTTAAGCCCCCCATATTATGTCTGTGAGCAATGAGTGGGTGGAGGTAAAGAGAGGAGAGGAAGTGAGTATCATTTGCCTGTTTCCTCACTGTAGTGACGATTATTGTACTTTATCGCACACACACACACACACACACACACAGACACGCACACATGCACACACGCACACATGCACACACGCAACCTCTCAACATGGACAGAACAAGAACTATGAAATAATCCTTGATGCTCATCAGCACGTTTAAACATCAGAGAAGAAAATCTCTCTGCCCTCTAGTAAATGGGTTTATTTTTGGATACTGGAATTGAGATGTTTTGGCAACAGCGTGTCCAAGCTGTTAACGGATATTGACAGTAGCAGAGCAGTTTCTCTTCACTGTAATAAAACGAGGAAAGCAAAACTGAAGCAACTGTCCCATTCTACAAAAATGAAAGCAAAATTAGAAAGCTATGTCAGACATATTCTTTGTTGATTTCTTTTATTACGTATTTTTTCAGTGTGTGCATTTACTCAACCCACTAAGTAAGAAAAAGAAGGGTTTGCCTGTCATGTATAAAGGGACCCACACTGTTTGAACACTTATTGTTAACAGCATTTAGTGCAAGACACACAGTGTCAAAGGTGTGAAACACGCTGAACAGTTCTCCTGTAATGCACACAAAGAGAAAGGATCCCAGATTTAGCTTTCCACATGCCTGCTTGTGGACACTGGGAGCATACAGAATAACAAAAGTGGAATTAATGAAGGAGGAGTGTGTTTGTGGTAAAGGAATCGTCACCCTCTGTCCACTCAGCCGAGACGCTGCTGCATGCAGTGATGTAGCGACGAGCTTAGAAATCCTGATATCCTGATGTGTTTTCTTCCTGTGATGCAAGTTCACTGCATCAGGCCATTCATGAAAGCCACAGGGCTAGCAGAAGTCATGCTGTTTGTCAGTCTGGACACACACTGAGTCTCCAGGACTTTGAAATCACTATTTTAATTGGTACCCTTTAGCCGAGTAGGATTTTGACATCTTTTCCTTCATAGTTTGATACCCACAAAGGCACAGAGGTCATCTCCAGGGTAACTAAGGTTCTGTACTTTAGACAGTGCTGGTTGCCTCCTATTCTGCAGCAAAGTAAATGCTGGAAAAGCAACATTGGGTGTGGCCATACTCAAAGTAAAGCTTTGGTGTTATTTATTACTTTGGTAAAAATGAAAGTCGTCTATACAAATAGTACTTGAATAAAAGTCATAAAGATTATGAAATTAAATGTACTAAAGTATGAAAAGTGATATCCTGACAATACATCTACATAAGTATAAACAAATTTAATTTTATATATATATATATGTACACATATATATATATTTAAAAAAAAACACAGAGTCTGATAATCATAAAAATGCTGAATATCACATCCAATATTTGGTCAAGTAGGTAACTGGTTGACCCAAAGTATGAAGTATACACTGTACATTCCTGGAAATACATTGCATTTTTAATACTTAAATACATCTATTGCTCGAAAGTTACAGTTGATTTTCAGGTACATTTAATATCTGACACTTTGATATCTATATCTTTATTCAAGTAGGACTTTTTAGAACACTGTAAAGGTTTCCCTCCTGGTAATATGATGCCTCCGCCTCCATATATGTTTTATATGGATCTATTTATGAATTGGTGTCCTTACCTACTGGACTAACTGATAGTCAGCTGCATAAGATAAAATAAAGGATTTAACGGCAGGATGCTGAATTCATTATAAATAATCTATTGAAGTACCCCACTCTATCCCATTCAGTGTCATTTTAAACTTGTGTTTTAAATAGTGGAAATTACTTTGTTAAACACAGCTCACTGTAAACAGATACTCTGTGCTATAAATGCATCTTCCAGGGAGACCAGATAACAGGGGAGACCCTTGCAGTGCTGCTGTCTGTGGCTGTAAGTAAAGGTATATGATGGAGAGCAGCTTATAGAACATGGGCCGGATCCGTAAATCACTTCAGCTCATTAAACACATCGACAGGCTGAAGCTCTCCCAGTGGTGCGCTCTTTTTTTCCTCATTCATCCACCTCCCAAAGTCTGAGCCTCGCTCCCACTCCACCCTCGCTATTGTTCACTTCATATTTTCACCTTGCATCGTCCCTGCATCTGGTTTACTGTATATTTTAAAATCATCTTAAATTTTCCAGTATACCTATATATAAACTGTGCCATATACACAGCCCTCTGGCAGTCTAACTACCTAAACATGAAGGGGATATTCCCTATACAGAAAGGAAACCTGCTGCAGGGCTATTTATAGAGGAGGTTAATACAGGGGGCATCCTCGGCTGGGGGAGGAGTGATGAAAAAAGGGCTTCCCCTCCTCTAGACACACACACACACACACACACACACATGCACATGCACATGCACATGAATGTACAGATGCATCTGCAAACAGGACGTACACAGGCTTCGCCTATGGAACCTGGTGTGTCACAAATAAAGTTCAGGTTGACAGGCTATTAACTTGACTAGGAATTGGGCTACAAATCAGCTCATACCGCAGTTGGCAAATGTTCACAGCATGTGATGCATTCACTGGGTCTATTGGATATTGCCTCATATAGCATGCAAACATAAGTGCACTTGTGTCCATCAAACTGACACCCAGTTAATAGAAAAACTGGTTGGGAAAACCTATTGGAAATATTTCATATTAATATTTTCTTAAGGCCAATTCAAATCATTTTGTAAATCGTTGCCAACAAAATAAAAGCGTTAGTTGTGACAAAACCTGGGATTAATGGATAAAATCACCCAAAAAGTTTGTCCGAATTGACTCACGTTGGGTGAAATTTCCTAGTCCACAAAACATTTCTTGAGCTTCACTGCAAAGCAGTGTTGCAGCATTCTCCCAGACAGCTGAACTGACAGATGGGAACTTGTTTTAAAATGTAAAAAAAATAACAACTGAAAGAAAACAGAAAATGTCTCCAGTGTAATCCAAGTCTCTAGAAGCCAGGAGATCTCAAATTGATTTTAAAACAAGGGGACTAGACTAGGCGGGAGCTAAAACAGAGCATTTCAGACTACGGGACTATGGGAATACAGTGCTGTAGCACTGGACAGTGTGAGAAAACTGGTATGGTTTTTTTAACACTAAAGCATGCAAACATATTGTAAAATGAAAAGGAAAAGAAAAGAAAATTTGCACAATATGTCTCCTTTAAAACAAACCCTCTTCTACTTCAGTTGTTTAGGAGAATGTTGCAATGCTGTCTTGCTGTGAAGCTCCAAAAATGTTTTGTGGACTACAAAACTTCACCTGACTTTTTTTTTTTGCATTAAGGGAGAGTAGATGATGACTACATTTTCATTTTTGGGTGAATTTATCCTTTAACCTCACACACATTGACAACATGATAAACCACAGACATGGGATAAAGATGGAATATTGGTTGTCTGGCTGCCTTAGAAAAGAACTTGAACGAAGCTATGTTTAATACATTTCTAATCAAACAGCAATCAGTGGATCAATACCCCTCAGTCATCTTGGAAAGCTGCCTGGCCACTGTCATCAGCTGATATACCGGAACCTGGCCAACTGAGACGGCCAGAGGGAGCATTATACTCCCGCTAATATACGTCTGAGAGGAGAATCAGATCACTCATTGTGCATTACTTTGGTGCTTAGCGCTGCTGGAGAGGGACGAACACAAGAGAAAACGTGTGGGAAATGAAACAAGAGAGGGTCAAATAACAGAGAGGGAAAGAGAGACCAGACTCGAGCAGCAGGGATGAGTGCAGAATTGGTAGACAACGAGAGGAGAGACAAACATTTCCAGCTGCCAGGGGAAGTGTTGGACTCTATGAAACCGCACTGATAGAGAAAATGTTTGCACTTGTTCCACTCTATTTTGCACCAGGGGTCAAGAGCTGTTGCTCTCCTCGCTCTTCCTCACACTCTGCAGCCTCACTTCCTCTCTTACTGGCTTTATAAATAGACCACTTCGCTTTCAGAGTAAACCGCAGAGAGCATCAGATTCACTTAAGGAGAGGAGCGAGACACAAAACCATTGAGGACGTGATGGTCGATATTCGATTCACATATACATTCGGTAATGGCTCCACTGGTGGTTTCATCAATTTACATTGTTTATGGAACTTTTAGGTTTGTCTTTCTCCTGGATTTTGTTTGCTTTGCTTGAGGAGTATCAAGGATGAATATTTTATGAATACAAGAGTAGGGATATGTTAAAAACTGTTCACGATTCTGTGATTTTGCAATGTTTTGCCACAGGATCTACAGTAAGTTCTTGGATTACATTCAAACAACCACTTTAGTCAGAAGAGGCTGATCCAGTCTGACCCAATCTGAATGTGTAAACCTGTGATAATCTGTTCAATAAGAAAATATTAGCGACTAATAACCATGTAAACATTTAATTCGATCATTTCTCTTTGGTTGGAATAAATGCATTCTTTCTGCGCTTGTGCAGTGGGTGACACTCCATCCCAGAGGGACAGAAACATCAGTAGCAAAACCAGACCGACCCAGAAACACAGATTTTGTTCCCAGGACACGATGAGGGGAACAGTCAGAGCAAATGAATGAATGATTAAATTACATTTTCTCAACAAAGTTGGATTTTTTTTTTTTTTTTTAAAACAAATGTATTCTTCTCTATTTGTTTCATTTGCAGCAGGTTAGATGCTTCACAGTGGGCAGAACCACTTTGCTCTTGTCAAAAAAGTTACATTATGATTAAATTCTTTGGGGCATGTAAACACACATTTTATCTAATCATTTTATTTAGCGTCCTTGTAGACAGTTAGGTTGGAATAACTTAGCAGAATGATATTAATCAGAACAATATTGTCCATTTAACCGCAGTTACTGAGCCATCTGGTAACCATGAAACTGCAATTGGCTGTCTTGGCCAGGACTCTCCAGAAAGAGATTTTTAATCGCAATTAGACCTTTTCCTGGTTTAATCAAGGTTAAAGAAAAAAAAATAAAGAAAAAGAAACTATGGACATGCAAAGTATAATGCAATGGTGATAATCAATGGGCCGAGCAGCTAGTTCTAGCTGGCACAGTTACATCAGCAACACGATGAGACAAACTGATCTCTATGTGTTTTGGAATCTTCATGAAATATGAAACGCATGAGAAAGACACAGAAAGAAACAGTAGCTTGAGGTTAATCATAAAGGTGTTATTATTGATATTATCATCAAGACCATCATTGTTCATCATCATTTTATAATTTACAATTCTTTTGTCTGATGAAAGTATCTCTTTATATTCTCTGTGAAAGCCTTCAGATCCACACTTCCCTTCATGTGTAGCAACATACAATCTGCTTATTGGTTCAGTCTTTTTCCATACAATTGTAGAAAAACACAGGCTTTTTATACAGATAGTTGAGTGCCACTATGACCGCACTACAGTGAAGAGGCTGAGGATTGTCTCGCCCTCATACACACACATTTGAGACTGGCAAATAGCTGAAGGACTTAGAGGAAGAGGAGGAAGTAGAGTAAGTGCAGGCGGTCGCCCTGGGGTAAATATGTATTAAGACAGTACAGACAGAATGCATTTGACCAAAGGCTGCATGTGTATTCAGTTAAGCCTCAACCCCTGCACTGTGCAAGGCTCAAAGGTGAGCCAATAATAACAATCAAATAGAAAAAACATAGTGAAAAAAACAAACAGTTCAATTATACAGTGTCTGATGACACAAACAAGTTTAAGTTCTCATAGAAATTATATTTGCTTTTGGATTTCTTAATACACTTCCACTGTTAGTCCCTGGAGCATATAAAACCTAAGAGTTAATCCACCTACTACTATACAACTTTTGTTTTTTCTCAGCAAGCATACACTTCGATTCCCCGCTACACAGGAATCTGTACATGGCAGAAGCTCGTTTTAAAGCTGAAGCTTTTAAGACATCATTGAAAGCAGCTGTTCGAACTCTTACATACATTGTTTACATGGCTACGTGTGTTCACCACCAGCAGTGGGTTGAAGTCCATTCACTTTGTGGCTTTGACAGAACCACAGGCGTCTGTCCTGACAGCAGACGTGGCCACAAAGGTGTGTCTGGTAGTAAAAGACTGGTTTTCCTTGGTTCAGATCATCCTGATGTGCTGTCCTGTTGGTTTTTGTCTTGACATAGTGTCACTTCAGTAGTGTGCTTGGTTAACGAGAGAGGGAAAAGACGGCAGTACAGACAAAGTTTTCAAGCCACGTAAAGTCACATAGGTGTTCGAGAAGAGTTTAGAAAAATACAAGAACAGCAAAGGAGGTTGTGGGCAGTGTTTATCTTACTTTCATTAAAATATCTCCCTTCTCAACCTTTCCTCTCTTTTATACCCAGTAGCTGGCCGTGGCTGATAATGCAGCAACACATGCTCGTAGATTTCACCTCGTGTGAGCATTACATTGGCATTCCTTTTCAGTTGTCTTTGTTTAATGTACTATATGCATCTGTGGAATATATAAACAGGCTGTAAACAGTGTGCTATGGGTGGAGCAGAGTATACAGAGCAATACAGTCGTTCTAGCCTTGAGTCAAGAAGAGCAGTGCTACCACATTGTCTCTAAAAGCTACACGCTCAGCCCTCTGTTGCTCTCGCAATCTCTTTGTCTTCCTCAGTCTCTCAAACACACACACGCACATGCACAAACAACAGCACACATTGAGCATGATGGACCTATACATCAGAGAAACGGGCACTCAGACAGTCCCCTGGAGCATTATGATACACTTGGCTGAGCAAAAAGTCTGACTGACTGACTGACTGACTGACTGTTTGGATTTGTGTGCATCCACTGGGCTGGCAGCAGATAGTATCTGTTGTTGTGCTTTCACTATAAGACACAGTTACTGGGCCGTGACTGCAAAGACGTTAAAGCTGAAGGGAAAAGTACATTAGTTATTGTATGAGCTGTGGATCTTAGGTGCAAGAGTCAATGTGGCTCGCTGTTTCCTCTCATGTCTGACCTGCCGTTAGTTTCTCAAGCCTCCTTACACTAGCGACAACCCTCTCCACTTCACATGGATCGACAGTATTTCCGACAGCGATGGCAAGAAGAAGCATATGCAAAGCATGACACATCCTTCATACAGTATATTGCACATAGCGCTAGTACCTCAACAGCTATAGGAATATATGTATGTCAACTTTGCTATTCAAGCATTATTCATACTGATTCATTCTACAGTGAAAACTTCAAAGGACATGCAGCGCTACAATAGCAGGTCTGTTATGAAGAACATATAGCCTAGGTTCTGCATTATGAGGGCAAAATGCAGGCGATGGAATGATTGTTCAAACTGAGTAGCAAAAAAAGATACTAAAAATACACAAATTACAGTAATATCATTTACAAACCCAAGATACAGTATGCCAGGTGGCTGCACATTTGTCTCCGGTCACCAGATATTTAAGAAAGAAACACTACAAAATCTAACAGTGAAATAATATATATATATATATATTCTTTTCATTTCTACTTGGTCCAGTGGCAGGTAAATTGAACAAATTTTTCCCAAAAATTATAAAATGTAGTTATCATATACTCACCTGCATGCGGATTGAAAGTCAGGTGAGGTTTTTTCAGTCCACACAACATTTCTGGAGCATCAAAGCAAAACGGCATTGCAGCATTCTCCTAAACAACTGACTTAGACAGTTACTTGTTTTACCCCAAAAAATCTCAAACTTACATCACAAAAAGAAGAGGAGGAAGAATAAAATGATGCCGGATTATAGTCTGCAGAGTGGAGGCAGGAGGACAAGCAAATGAGGCATGGGTCAAATGTCACTGAAGAGCAAAGTCTGGCAGTGCGTTGAGTGAAGTTTTGAATGTAGTTCTTCTTCTAGGGACCTGTTTCATCTGCAAACTGAGCCGAGTGGAGGGCTCGAGCTCACCTCTGCCTCTGGGTTGGGTTGCCAAGTACTATGACACACATCCCACAAGAAAACTGAGACACTCCTGCTTGATTTATGCCACTGTGCAATCAGGAGACCAATGGAAGAAATAATGGCTAAAAGACGGAGCATCTGAAGTGGGTGCTCTAGCTTAACTGCAAGTAAAGGTGGTATGGACCCATTGTCTGTTTTCTTTTTTTCCCGACCCAATCTTCTTCATTTGTTTAGGACAATGCTGCACTACTGTTTTGCTGTGAAGCTCCAGAAATGTTTAAACTTTTCCCGACTTTCCGTCAGCGTGAGGAAGAGCACATAATGCCCAAATTCTCATTTTTGGAGTGAATCCATTATCCTTTAAATGGTGAAGAGGACATGACAGGCTAAAATAATGTATCCATTTAATTAGGTAAGAGCAATTAATTTTCTTCTCCAGCAGGACTGAAAAATACAAAGCTGACTTTGCTGGTATGACAATAAATGGACCTTAAAAGGTGTCATAGATTAACTTTTGTCATCAATGAGCTCTGTCTTTAAAAACATAAAACTAGCTAATTTATTTGCCATGAACCGTCTGTTGAAATTAAACCCAAATCTCACCCTAGTTTACGCTTTATCTAATTTTTATCTGCTTCTACAAACATGGAATGCTATGAAGTCAATAACAGCGACACTTATGCTGCACAGCGGTGTTAAACTGAACACTTGGACCCAGGTGGCAGCTAGAGAGACACTTAACGGTGCAGTTAAGGGGATGGAGAAATAGGCACTCACTCAGAACTCTACAGAGAACTTTTTTCACTATCTGTCTGTCCACCTTGGACAAAAATGTAGGTGAGAAGCACACATTCATCATATCATTTAAAACAAATAAAAACCTACACTTCAGCAAATCAACAGTAAGACATTTTTTAAAAAAGAGGGATTTCCTCTGTCCACCTGCGAGCGTGCACTGGCTGGAAACATAAAGAAAGGCAGAGTCATGGCTGAGAGTGTACAAACTGTAAATCCACTTGAGCTTCATCAAGGAGAACTGGCAGGAAGAAGAAGGTGGTGCGCTATTGTGGTCCAGAATTACAGCACAGCGCTGTCATTTATGTCGGTCTCTACAGAGGCCACTGGCTTGTACTAGACGATGTCTAGTGAGGGCCTGGGGAGGGACGCGAGTGCTTCTTCTCTGGCAGACAGAAGCAACAAATGACCAGTTGGCCAAAAGCATATTAGTAACGCTCGCTCTCTGTTGCTCAAATTCAGTACTCCCCTGACAGAACAGCTGCAATCTTGTTGATTTTATGCTTCTCTGAGTCAGGACCTTGGCAGTTTAAGCCGCAGATTGAAGTTGCTCACGAGTGCTGATAGTATGGCCTCTTTTATAATCACAAGTTAATAGGTTAAAAATAAAGGTTACGCTGATCTTAATTCTTGTTATCGTGCATCAACTCTAGGCAGTTGGAGCAAGAAGTTAGAAACTACTGATCCCTTTACACTGTTAATATTGATTATTACTGGTTAGGCTACTATTTGGCTACTGATGCGAGCAGGACGACTACTGTCACATAGGTAAGACTAACACCATGCAGACACTGACAATGTCCTAAATGAGACGGGTGGCAGTCCTATGATATGCGCCTTAGCATACGGGAGAACATGAGGTCTTCTCTAATGACATTTTTCTCCATGTTAATCTCACACATCTGCTCTGGACTCCCACACTGGGCACCGTATGTTGGCCAACACAGGGAGTCGTACCTTAATCCTCCCTGTTACAATCTCCATAGAGCTCAGCATCGACAGTGCCTCACATTATACATCCGTACGCTTTTTAGTAATGTTCACATAGTTAGTGTTGGCCAGGGTGCAGTTTCCTGTTTTCATGCCCTCTAGTCTGAAGTCCTCAGTGCTGTAGTTCACAGCCTCCTGGATCTCCACATAGTCAGACTTACTGGGAGAGGACACACTGCCGCTCCGACCACTCTTCTTTAGATCGTCAGCTGAGCTGGCTTTAGGCACACTTGGACTTAGATATTGTGCCTGCTCCTCGCCCTCTGTCTCTCTGTGGTAAAAGTAGTTGAAGTTGGACACAATGACAGGTACAGGCAGGGCAATAGTCAGCACACCGGCAATTGCGCAGAGAGACCCCACGATCTTGCCTCCGATGGTCGTTGGGACCATGTCTCCGTAGCCCACGGTGGTCATGGAAACCACAGCCCACCAAAAGGCCTCAGGGATGCTGCTGAACTGGGAGTCTGGCTCGTCTGCTTCCGCGAAGTAGACAGCACTGGAGAAGAGGATCACGCCGATAAAGAGGAAGAAGATGAGGAGGCCAAGCTCACGCATGCTGGCCTTCAGAGTCTGTCCCAGGATTTGCAGCCCCTTGGAGTGACGAGATAGTTTAAAGATACGAAACACCCTGACCAGACGGATGACACGGAGGATCGCCAGAGACATCGCCTGCTGTCCTGCCTCTCTGTCTTCTGGCCTCTCTGCTAGCTCTGTGCCCAGGGTGATGAAGTAAGGGATGATGGCCACAATATCAATGATGTTCATGATGTTGCCAAAAAACCCAGCTTTACTGGGACAGGCAAAGAACCTAACCAGGAACTCAAAAGAGAACCAGATGATGCAGAGTGTCTCCACGATGAAGAAGGGGTCTGTAAAATAATTTGAGCCCTCATAGATAAAGGTGCCGTTCAAAATGGAGTGGAGTGGATAATTGTATTCTTCGTCATTTCGGAAAACGGGCAGTGTCTCCAGACAGAAACTGACGATCGAGATAAGAATCACCATGACAGAGATGATGGCGATGATGCGAGCAGGACCTGAGCTTTCTGGATACTCAAACAGCAGCCACACTTGTTTCTGAAACTCATTCTCTGGCAGAGGCCGCTCCTCTTCCTTAATGAAACCTTCATCCTCCCTGAAGATTTCCATAGCCTCCTCACCCAGTTGATAAAACCGGATCTCCTCGGAAAAAATGTCCAGGGTCACATTAACAGGCCGGCGCAGCCTCCCTCCTGATTGGTAGTAATAGAGAATGGCATCAAAACTTGGTCGATTTCGGTCAAAAAAGTACTCGTTCCGGAGAGGATCAAAATACCTCATCCTTTTCTTGGGGTCCCCCAAAAGCGTCTCGGGAAACTGGGAGAGGGTTTTGAGCTGCGTCTCGAAACGCAAGCCTGAGATGTTGATGACGACCCTCTCGCAGCACTCATGATCCGGATCTGGGTCGTACTGGTCATGAGGCTGACCCGGATGTGCCGCCGCTTCATCCGCAGGGTCGCTGGTAGCAACTGTCATTCTGGAGGAAGATGGGACCTGCAGGTTTCAGACAGGGTGGGGCCACTTTGGGCCGCGAGGAGATAAAGGCTCTGGTTTGGGTACAGGCAGGTCTGCCTGTGATGAGCTACGGGACAGGAAAAAGAGCAGAGAGAAGCTGCAATAATGAATTCCAACATGTTCATTTCGATTTTGAGCATGCAAATCCAACAACTTATTGCAAGTTATTGCATTTCTGAGACATTCATCTAGTCAAAACACAAGATCTTGGCACACACCAAAAGTGAAAGTAATTCCCCGAAAATGCAAATACCCAAGAGCAGGGTGGTAGAAAATAAGAAACGGGCAGGGAGCAGAACCATTTGAGGGACCTGGCTCCATTGTGTCTATGTGTATTAGGTTTTGAGTTCTCTCTCATATGAGCACAATGCAGGATCAATATGCTCGCCCAGTAATACTGTATCAGCTCTCACAGGGTGCAATTACAACCAACAAATCTGATTATGTGCTGAGTGCTCCATACGATCTCTGAGATGAATTTCCTCTCTCTATATATGACAACCCCCCCCCTCTAAAAAACAAACAAAACAAAAGCTGAGTAACACTTGATAAAGTCACTTCAAATGATCAAATGAATAGTTCATTATGTGTGTGCCTGAAGAATTTTGGCAGGTAAGGAGAAGAAAACAATCAACAAGTCCTACCTATTCGCTCTGACACTTGCGGTCCGGTGACAGCGCGTCCTCTGCGCAAAGTGCCCCAGCAGAAGTGTCCGCTCAAAACTCGGCCTCCTCAGTCAGAGCGGCTCCTTCCCACCGGCCATTTATCACCCGAACCTCCGACTCTGCAGCAATGTAGCAGTGGGAGTGGCAGAGGGGGACAAGGCGTGAGGATGCAGGAGTTACCTCCCTCCCCTCAGCTGTGACTAGCAAATACATGCGGTGTTAGGCTACAGGTTGAAGCTGGTGGCGGGCGAAGATGATGGTGGCGGTGTGTGAATAAAGTGGTTTATGTCTTAAGACGCTAGCACCAGCGAAACATGACGCCCCCACTTCAAAAACAATACGCTGCATTAACAGCAAAGGTGATCCTCCAGACTGATGTCCGCACAGACTTACTGGGGAAGGAAGGAAGGGAGGAAGGTTTCAGCTGTCAGTGAGGCGCTCACATTTCATCTAAAGCGGAATCGCCTGTTGGATCCCCAAACAGCTCAAGGTTTACGCATTTTTTTTTAATTTCTTATTTTTAGCTCGGTAAAACATTAATCTCTCATCTTCCTCCACCTAAATCCCATCATCTTTTTTTTCTTTTTGTTTCCCTGATTGGGTATATCCAAATGAAAACACCAGTGATGCACATTAGTAACAAATGGAGGCGTATGTCCACAATCCATTCCATGGAATAACGCAGCTCCTCTGAAAAAAATGTAATCCTTTTTTTTTTAAGGTGAACAACTATTTTTGCGTCTCTCATATCAAATCAAGCCAAGATCATGCACTCAGATATTCAAACATTACATGTCGGTGTTGGGAGTTGATCGGCAAGCGCGGGTGAGTTAGTTTGGAGAGGCAGGTGCCAGACATGCTCAAGCCATTCGCAGCCCCTCTCCTGTGTGGATCATTCACAGCCACAACAAGACCCCCCATGCACTAAAACAAAGCAGCATAGCATCATCTGTCGGGTCTACAGCATTAATTCAGATAATGGCATGCAGGAATTCACCCTGGTTCTCTTGATGCGCAGACGCATTTATATTTATCCCGTTTGTCTGCTCTTTAAAGGTGCCTTGAGGTCGTGAGTCCGCTCCTTCATAGCTCTCCTTCTCCCCTTTGTTTGACCAATCTGTCCAGCGGCTGTGTCATCTCCTCACAGCCATCTCTTCTTCCCATGACGCTCATATTTCACCATAATTCACGATAGTTGGGACGCGTGGGCTGCAGTCGGGCATCGCAGCGCATACTAAAAGAGCCGTCTTGCGCGCCTCGCCCCATCCCCGACACTCCTGTCCTCGCTGCTACACGTTAAAGGGGAAGCATCGCTCCCACCACAGGGTGGAAACGGCGTTTTCAACAAAACACGCGCGTCTCAACAAGCATAGGTAGAGGCTGACAACAGGACGAGGAATAGATCTCCTCTCCTCTCTGGCGCATCACTTGACATCACCAACAATGTAATGATTTCTGTGGACCTGGATGAATGTGAGGGCAAAAAGAAGACACAGCAAACAAAGGGAGAAGCTTTTGATCTAAAATGAGGGGCGATTTATTGAAAGAATGAGGGATTGTGCAGGCAGCATGCACAGGCTTCCCCTCTGTGCATGCTGTGGCCACTGTGTGAACTGGTCAAATCTCGGGTCCTGACCCCGTGAGTCATTTCCCGTTTCTAATGGCTTGAGTGCTTGACTGTGTGCCCATGTTTCAGCGCGTCCCTGTCTGTTTTTGTGCTTTGTTTCCTCTGTAAATATAGAACATAACATATAACTAGAATGGCACTGGTTAGAGTGTATATCTCTGCCAGGGCTTCACAGTCCCCTTTAATTCGATCAAGCCTAACCAAAGCAAAATAAAACTCCATAGCCCTTTACCAGTCTAAATTATAAACCACCTGTAACTGCTTGACCACAATTAAAGATCCATGCACAAATTAACAAAAATGTTGAAAAATCCAGCAACATTGAATATATAATGCCATCTTTTTACGATCTTGAGTCTTAAAAATGCAGGCATAATGTTGTCTTTAGTTTGAGAATAGCTAAGGTCATTACCCAGCAACTGCACACACCAACAAGTGAACAAACTAATAAGCAAACAAACATTTTTATTTGGATCCACACCGAATTGTGCTAAAGTATATTCATGATTTTTTTTCATCAAGATCAGTGCATTATTTCCTGAGAAATTGAAAATGTCAAAAACGTCTCTTCTTGCAATGAAGAAGGAAAGTGAGAAAACATTATTGGATCCTCACCAAACGTTGTTGGGGTCTGTTCTTGGCAGAGATCCATCCTCCATCCAAGTTTAATGGAAATCCATCCAGTAGATTTTATGTAATCCTGTTGAAAAAAACAACCGAGCAACAAACTAGAATGGCACTCTGTAGAGTGTATACCTCCACAAATCCCCTTTAATTTAATCAAGCCTAATCCAATATCAATATCAATGATATACAATATTCAATATCAAACATGTTTAAATCCACTAGATTCAGATTTTTATTTGGTTCCACATAAAATTGTTCACACTCAGATACCAGCCACCTAAATGTGCCTGATTTTTTCATCCAGACCCATGAATGAATCCCTGAGAAATTGTTAAGAAACACCCTTTCTTGCAATTTTAAAGAAAGTGAGAAAAAATTCTTGGACCTGCCCCTTTATCCAGATCTGCAGCAAAAGTTAATGGGGTCTTTTCTGGGCTGAGACCCGTCCTCCATCCAAGTTTTATGGAAATCCGTTCAGTAGTTTTTGTGTATTCCCCCTGACAAACCGACCGACCAACAAACAAACAAATAAACAGACACAGATGGAAACATAACCTCCTCTGCAGAGGTAATAAAATGTGTTTGTGCCTGTGGGGTCCTCAGTGTTTGCATGATTCAGAGGCAGGCTCTAGTATAATTTGTTGAGCCGCTGGTTATTCTGTGCTCATTTACAGACCTGCATACTGTATCACAGTCTGCTAATAACTGCCCAGACCTAATGAGCACATGCAGCCACAAATTCAAACACACACACAGGACCGATGCTAGTAGATCTCACAAACAAGATGAATTTTATGCTGAGAGTCCAACGATTACATTACCGGATCAACTCTAACAGCGAAGGTTTCCTCCACTGCTTGAAAGTGGGCCAGGTGAAAACCCAGATATGTCTTCAGGCAGAGAGTGGCAATCACACAAGAAAGAAAAAGAGACTCCCTAAAGAATACAGGAGAAACACCACATGTTCTCCTCCTCATGTGTTCTCCTTGCTCTGCCCAAGGACAGGTTCAGCATGCAATCCTTCACCGATCGAAATGTCAAAAGACTGATTAAGATGGCGACATGGGACCACTGGGACTGCAGCAGTAGTTCACTCTGCTCATAACCAATCGGCCACTCAGGCTGAAGGTCTCAATGAGGAGCTATTGACACTTTTACATAAACGGGTTGATTGATGGCCGGCCACTCTTTAATCCTCATCGTCCGTGAATGTAAATGAAGAGGGTCCAATTATAAATGGAAGGCAGCTAAGAACCCAGCCACCAATATCCAATGCTGGGTGTCAGCAGTGTAATGATTTATCATCCACCACCACATTCAAAGCAGTCATCTATTACAGTTTTACTAGCAGCAAGGGGCACTAAGAGAATGGGATGTGGGATTGAGTTTATTGGGATTGGGGGAAAGGTGAGTCATATCCTCTCATGATTGTAATGTTTGATTTAACTATTTTGCATTTACAGTTTGCATACACTTTACAGGTGAAGTACAGTACTTCAGGTAATATATTTTCTTAGATATATAGTTAGTTGTAACTGTTCCCAGATGTTCGAGGAGAACACAAGATAGAGTCAATATGTCTGATACACTGAAGAGAAATGTTGTAATAACCCCAAATGAACATGTGTTTTTCATCTTTGGCATGCATTATATGATATATTGTTCTTACATATAAAGCTTACCAATATAGATACAACATTATTATTTGTGTAAAGTGAAATGTTATTGTCTGTGTACTTCCAACATGAGTTCTGTCTGGAGATAGCTTTGTGGTTGCAGAGTATGAATGGATGTATTCATGTATTGTATATGGTATAATGTGTCTTGAAAATTAACTTAGCACTTAGGTAAGGAGCTTAGAAACACAACAATGGTTGAAGTACATAAGAAATGTATGTGTATCATGAGATGGAGATGGAGATGATTGGAATAGTGTTTTGAGAGAGATCATATGTAATCTTTGGACTGTTACAATTGAGTGTGTTGTTTCTTATTGTTACAAAGGATGAGGAGAGACTGCCTCTCCTCAGTCAACAGCTATGCGCTGCTGGTGTGTGTGTCGAACTTTGTGTTTGACCAACTCTCATCTGCACTCGACAAGCGACTGATCTTCAGTTGCCACAACAGAAGATTATTGTGTTTGTTGGTGCCCAAGGCTAAAATTCCCTAGGGGCCCCTCTAGCCAGCGTTCACTGTTAAATTTTAAATAATCTGAAACCAACTAAAAAAATCCAAACCTTTTTTCAATTTTCACTGTTCACATTTTTAGAATTTTCAAATCTAAATAACATTAATAACCAGAAAAAATCAAATGTAAATTAATAACTTAACATCTTGTCACATTGTAAATAACCCAAAATATAAGGCCAGTGATAATGAATATGTAAAGCATTTTGAGGCAGCAGCGGTGCACACTATACTGTCTCTATGAGAGGTTTTAAGGGGTTTATAGTTGTCACTGGCCTTTTTTCCCAGATATTTATGGAGACCTGTCTTTGCCTCTCCTGACAGTGCCCCTGTGCTGGCACAAAGTTGACCCAAACTTTTTAGGGCCATTAACCCCGTAACCATTTGAGATCCTCAGTTATGTCTCCAGTTCCCTCTCACCTTCAGTTTGTGCCAAGTCTCAGAGTGGCACCATTGATTCTGTTTTGTGTTCAGCCGAGCAGACCAAATGGAACCACACGGAGAAACTTAAGAATGCTTTCAAACTAATGACCCCACATGATTGCTTTGTCTGAGAACTTTTTCACAGTATGAAACATCTTGTTTTAAAATGTAAATCTGGCTCTGACTCTTTGTCCAAGCTGGGGGGGAACACTGATATTTTTTCTGGATCAAAAACGCAACAGGAAAATGCAGGGGTTGCACGGAAACCCATTTTTCCCGTGATATCTACACATTCAATTAATTTACTAAGAGAATAATTTCGCCACAGTCCCACACAAATTATTCTGTCGAGATGATTAGCATATTCGTGCATTGGTGTGTGAGTCAGCAGATCTGCACACCTAAAACCTCCCCCCTTCTCTTTGCAGCAGAACATGTGGAAGGGAGAGAGGGAGGTGGAGAGACAAGGGTGTTGATCCAACTTATGACAGCAGACTGCAGGGGAGGAGCTTTTTCCTGGGTGACCTCTGCCGGTGCTGCAGCAGGTGATCACTCACGTACATAAAGTACACACACAGATTTAATAA
>OMLP01014045.1:8960-25917 GCA_900302685.1 Spondyliosoma cantharus
TCTCTCTCTGTCTCTCTCTCTCTCTCACACACACACACACACACACCACACACACACACACACACACACACGCGCGCGCGCACACACACACGCACGCACATACACACACACACACACACACACACACACACATACACACACACACACACACACACACACAAACACACACACACACTCTAGCTTGCTTGCTACCATAAGAGCTCTTCCACTCTGTGATTTATCCACTCATACCAAAACACATTCAAATTCCATTGACATACGCACACTCATGCTGATTCTCACACTCAGGATGCGCATCTGTGACACATTTGCTCCAACATCCCTCCTTATCGCAACCTTGAACACCGCCAAAGTTCCCCCTGTTGCAACTCCGTCAAGGACACCGCACAGTCCCAAACTGTTGCTCCCGAACTATGAGGTGAGGTGGCGCTGGTGTTGCTGATGATAACGACGATGATGACTTATCTGAGCCATTACTCCTTCTCTGCTCAGGACTGAGGCACCCGAAGGCAGATCCCTCCTGATGATGAATTCATTAGTGCGGAAGATGAAATGAGTTGTCAGGGGCAGGGTTATGTATGGGAGGTGATTTGTGTTCTCTGCGGCAAAGAGTTAGATCAGACTCGAGATCGGCCGGGTCGGCTCGCTGTAAATCTGCCTGCTTTGCTGGCACAGGACTTTCCCAACCCTCCATGCCCAGAATGAGCCTCTGTTCTGTCCCTCCCGTCGCCCAGCGCACCCCCCACCCACCGATCTCACAATGCCTGGAAGCTGCTAACAGGTGGCTAAACATTTGGGTGCTCTCGGAGTCCAGAGGAACGCTCGGGTGATTATGCATCACAAGCCATGTCGCCGTAGCTGCTTTCTATGAGCAAAGCCTCCTTAGAAGCAGAGAGCAAACCCACCTTCAAAGAATTCAAACATAACATAACATAATCCATTATTGATGTAAGGTTCAGCCACAGCAGACTCTGGACTAGTCCATTAGTGTTGGCCATACATCCCAGCAGCACAGGTCTGGTGGCCTCTCAGGTGTGATGGTACAGTAGAACTGCTGGAGCACTGCAGCTGGGAATTTGCTGGTTCACTAAGTGTACACTGGCTCTCCTGGAAAACATAGTCCCTTCTTTGAACTCCCACGGCTTCACTAGGTGTGCTCGCTTCTCTCTGTGTACGTGGTTTACAGCATGTCTTATGTTCATGTATATGTGAGTGAAACTGTGGATGCGTGTGTGTTTATATTCCCTTTTTTTTCAGAGAGCACACATGTACTTGTGTGCACAAGCTGAGAATTTGAGTGCTTTTTCCCTCCCTCGCTGTATTTTTTGCATCCAAATGTATGGTAAAAAAGGTCCAGGGTGACTGGGAAAGCAGAAATAGGGGAGAGCAGGAGCTGGACCGACTGTGACAGAGATTTCAAAGCGGTGCGTTAGATGCTGGCCGTTTTTTTGTTATTTTTATTTTTTGTATCCTGCAGGAGAGAGCAGCAGGCGTAGGCTGTTTCTCCCATGTGTGGTCTCTCTTGAGCGGAGCAATGTTATTTTCTGCCATGCAGAGAGGTTGGTTACATGCCAGAGAGAATGGGAGAGAAATAAAGATAGAATAAAGACAGAGAGAGCTTTGACTCAAAGACTGCACAGTTTGACACATTTCTGTGAACACTAGTGGGTTTGCATCATTTCAGCAAAGCGGCAGGCTGACTTTGAAACGCATCTTTGTTGTGCTGTGATGTAAAACTTATCCTCTATACCTCCATATGCACCTTGCAAGTGTGTGGGCATCTGTGGGTTTGGTGTGCAAACTGAGAGAGAAAGTGATTTCACAAAGTCTCCTCCACAAAGTGCATGCCATCCGGGCTGCACTCTGAGGTCTATTCATTTTTAAAGTTCCCTTGCAGAGAGTATTAGAAGAAGTGGAAGTGCTCTGTGTGGCTCTGTGAGAAGAGGAAGCTTAGTGGTTCTCCTGGTCTCTCCCTTTAGGGCCCTGACTGGATCTGGCTCTCCTCCCTCTAAAAGCCTCGGAGAAGAACAGGAATGCTCCATTGCCTGGCCCATTTTTTTTTTTTATGTTAGTTATGTTAGAGCATGTGTGTTATGTGTGAGCAACTCACCCAGATCCAATCTGACCCATATTTTGGCAGCAAAAATAGTTGATGACCTTCTCTGTGTTTCGCCCTCCTTACAAGAGCCGGGCTGTTGCCATGATTAGTTCACTGCCTCCCAGCACTCCTCTGTCAGACCAGGCTCAGCTCCAGCCTCCGCCCGCCATAGACACATTTAGGTACACACACATACTGTATGCACACACATGTAAATGCAGCACAGGCACCATGCCTTGCTTTCCCTAGGCTTTCCATTGGCTCCTCACCTGTCGCCCCAGGTCCCTATCCCTCATACTCAACATGTGTGTCAGGACAGAGCCTGCGAGACCACCGCGGCCTCGCCAGTTTGTTTGTTTGCTGCATTTGACGGGTGGGGAGAAGGGACGTGGGTGCAAGAAATTAGCACAAGTCAAATCAGATTAATTAATCCCCAGCTCAAACTATTAGCCGAGGAGTCGTGTTGAATTAAAAATCAAATTAGCCCTGGCGCCTGCCGCTGAAGCTGTGGTGTGTGCCTGCCAAAGCTACAATGACACACACCCACAGAAGGCTGCCGCTCATGGGCTTCACTGATGGATGGACGTATGGATGGATGGATGGGATGGAAGGGTGGAAGAAGAAATGGGTGCTCAAGGACTAGAGGGGCGGGGGAAGGGGAGTTTAGTGACTTTGCCACCCAGTGTGGTAAGCCTCTCCTGGGGCACGGAGCTGGCTGTCCTCCACTGGGTGCTGCTCCACAGGCCTCACACTAGCACTCAGCAAGTCTTGGCTATGTCCCTCCCAACAGGCCTTTCAGCAACATTTCACCCTGATGGTTTACATAATGCACACACATCTTGAGCCTGGGACCAAACCCAGATTTAAACAGGCCCCTGTATTGCAGCTTGAGTCCATCAAAAACAGGGAAACCGGGAAGGGGAAATTCCCTGTCAATACAGAACTCATTTTTAAGGCTTTGGCCATCCCTCCACTCAGTAATAATAACATTGTGCTCGGCAAGGCTCTGAAAACGTGGCAATGTCACTAAAAGGATGAAAAGCCTGAAGATCAAAGAGGTTTTAGGCTAATTTTTTAGGAGAAAATGAAAGTGGAATGGTCAAATTATTACCCACATCATCGGTTGTAAACATCTTTCACAGTCTGGAGACTTTTTTTTGGGTGTGCTCATTTTTGGTTCTACCGCCAAATAAATTGGCTTAAATACTGCTTGTTCTCAACACGAGTGACCGTCTGGCTGATCCTCGACTGTTTCTTGTCGAACTCAGCCGTAGCGATGTTGTTGTTATTCCCAGCGGTTACTTCATTGGATAAAATCGCACCATTTCTGGTAGAAAATGATGGCCAAAACATTTCACGACTACAATATGTTCAGCTATATAAGCAACATGCATACTGGCATTTGTATATACTAAATGTGTGTTTGCGAGTGTGTGCCTTTTTAGATGGATTGCAGGGCAGTGCGGAGATGTAGAAGTCTCATCTATCATGCAGGGTGGGGCTCCGAAACACACAACACTTGTTTGATTCAGAGCAACATTCATTTCAATTATGACACATTAGTTCAGGGGGGTATATTAATGCTCCCGTGGTGTTCCTGTATTCCATTTATCATTCATGCTTGTGTGGCTTGTAGCTCCTGATCACTGGATGGGAGCAGTACCCGGCCTCAAGCAACAAGCTAAATGTTAATTTTCTTCATATTTTGTATATGTGCAGCGCATTACAGAAGAATACGTGCTTATTTAATTAGTAGAGTATTTGTAGTAAATAATTGTTCATGCATGACCATATGCGGTTGTGTACTTTCAGCTGGTTAGAGCCATTCTGCCAATAAGCCCTCGCTGTGTATGTTTGTGTGTGTTGTGTGGGTGTGTGTGGCCTTGCCTTCAGGAGTTTATGGATGATGGATGCTGTGAGATACAATGGAGGCCTAAATGAAAGAGCAATTGTTCCGTGAATGCATGCATATGGGCTAAAAATTGGTTTGGTGCTCAGAGCTTGTCCGTGAAAATATACATTTTACCTACACACTCAAATGGGTTCATTCACAGAACGTTCAAACCGGATGACTGTGTGCACATGGAAAAACATAATAATGTAAACATATACACATGCAAAGTCTCATGCATGCTCACCTACACACACACATACAGACCTCCAGGTGTCCTTTACTGCCAGTTAAACTCTCTTTCATTCATGTGGCAAACGTCCCCCCCTCACATTTTCCCACAGAGTCTCTTACCCCCTCTCCCCCTGGCCACTGGCATCTTTCACCACCCATATTAACACACAGCTTCCTCCTGGCAATGCTGTGCCGGACCCCTGCCATCACCTCAGCGCTGCCAACCCGTCTCCATGGTAGTGTGATTGGCAGATGCTGAGATGGATGCCCGCTTCAGCCAATGACAGATAAGAGTCGGGTCGTCATGCGCCGACCCTGCAGTGGTCCGGCTGACCAGCTGAGGATGGCGTTTGGAATAACGGGTGAATGCGACGCAACGGGCGCACACAAACACACACCGACGCACATTGCAATGGATCATTCAGCAGCACAAAGCGTATGGGGTCCCTGCTCAGGCTGTCAGTACCGTTGTGATGTATCATTTATGTCGCCATTGTTTGGCCTTCTCTTTAAACATGTTGACAGAGGCATTATTCTGGCTTTTGACAGATTCCCATACATTCACAGGCTTTTAATAACACATGTTAATGCTCCAATAGGCTTATGACAGGTTTTTAAGAATTACCACATGAAATATGGACCTTTAATGGGCCCGCTCTCCAAATGATCTGGGGTGGTATACATTGAATTTCTAAGTCTGAGCAAGTGGGAGAATGATCACCGCTTGTTATCAGTCTGAATATGCACGCACACACACACACACACACACACACACACAGGCCTGGAGGACAAAAGATGTGCATCGTAAACATTAATCTGTGCTTTTTAAATGAGACCCACTTTTCTGTTTAATCATAAAGCATGTAGTGAGCGGTGACAAAAATGAATTCCTTAGACAAAAATCAAATAAGCTAATCTGCTTACAGCACATTACACTACTTCATGGCGCTTTCATTAGCACCGCAAGCAAACACGTGCATTTTAATATTCTGTCCGTGGTCGCTGTTATATGCGCATGTGCAGGCGTCCAGGGTGAGGAAAGTGCCTGTTACGATTGTGAATGGTGTGTGTGTCTGTGTGTCTGTGTGTGTGTGCTCTGAAATTAAAAGGTGTCCATAAATGTATTGATAACAATCACTCTAGTGAAAAGAAAGTTGGAGGACAGGAAACAACAAGCATCCAGATTCCTCTCACCTTTCGGACTCGAGTGCGTATTTACCACTGCCTTCCTGTCAGTCAGAAATATAGCAGGAAAAACGTGTTGATATCATCTCAACAACCGTTTATCAGGAGTGGATACAGTCAAATCAAACACAGACGCATCACTCAAGCTAATAGCTTTCCGTTGCTCCTCACACCAGACATTGCTGAAGGACACTTGTGAAATGAGCGCAAAATCCGGCAGCTATTTGGTGCCGACCAGATGTCAAATGGTGTGTATAAAGTCCGAAACAATTCTGGTAAATGTGCACATCAATTTGAATGGTGCCTCTCAAATTCTCGCCACTCTGCCACAAAGCCTAACTATCAGTTCTAGTGCCAGTTAGACCGGCTCCTGCTGGTCCTACAGTGTGAAGTCGCTGCCAGGCTGAGCCACCGATTGCCCATCTGCTCCATCGGGGAGAATTCTCACTCCATCTATTTGACTTGTTTTGAGCTTGGCTGTGGAAAAAGCTCATTAGCTTTGCAAAGTGCGATATAAAGACAGATAAAAAATGCTGCCTCCAAACACAGAGATGTTAAGAGGACACAGACAGATGTGAATGAAAGTGTTCACATATTTGTAAAAGAACCAGACGGAAGGTAAAAAAAATGTGGATAAGTCTTTGTTATTGCAGACATGGGCGGATAGAATATGAATACATATGAGGCGCTCAACTTCCCACTTCCTTTTTGTGGGGCGCTCAGAAAACTTCACCACAACTACCAGCAGAGATTGATGTCGGGGTGACACTCCTACAACCAACATATGACCCTTAAAATCCCGACACACCCATTTCCTGTGTTTCTGTGTATCTGAGCGAGTTTGTGTGTGGGCATGCCCGAGGGTGCGTGTATAGGCGTTTGTGTGTGCGTGTATATATGTGTGTGTGGGTATATATTTATGAAACACGCTCTGCCCAGTCATACCGTGGGAGTTAGCAGGTCATCTTCCTTTGCCATTAATCACTGCCGACAGCTCGTAAGTGCCCAATCTGCATGTGAAAGGGCCGCATGTGTGTGTGCGCGAGCAAGCGCGTACTTGCATGTGTGCATTTGACTGTGGCTGTGCGGCTGCAACAGTCCTCCAAGATCCCCCCCGTGGCTGCTTATTTAATTAGAACGTGGCCTCTGCTGATACATGTCTGACATGCACCGGCGGCGTTTGTGCTGCAGCTACAACTTGTGTCGTTGTCCGTGAGGGCTGCATGTGGCTGTGATAACCAGCGGAGAACAAAAACAGTCACAGCTGACGGAGCATGAAACGTTTTTAAATGTTTCTTTCATTATGCCGACAAGTTCAATAACTGTCGGTTTCGATAAACACATCTGCATCAAGCTCTTCCGTTAGAGGAGGAGAAATGTGAGTTGGAAAAGAGGAGATGATGAAAGCCCCTAAAATACTGAAGCAAAGTTAACATCTATCACATCCGCAGGTACCAGATAAGGTAAAATGGACCTCAGAGGCCATCTAAGGGGAGAGTAAATTAATTAACAGTCTTTGCGGTCGGTGTGACCCCACATATAAGGACACAGGAGGAGAGGCATTATTATATATTTTCGCTATAACAATCTTTCTAATTTTTCTGCTCATCTCCTCAGACATAAACAGGAATATCAGAGCTTTCCTTTTTTTCCCTGTCCAGGTTCACTACAGCTTGTTGCTTTACTAGATGGAACGTTTGGGGATTTGGATCTCATTGAATAATAGTGATTTTCTCTCTCTCCCTCTTGCTCTCTCTCTCTACGCCCCGGACATGAAAGGCACTAGTTTCGTTATTTGCATTTCTACGCCTGAGTGTATTTTTCAAGTGGGAATAGAAATTCTGTGAGCGGTGTCGAGTCCCAGCGCTGCTGTGTCCTGGAGTGCATCAGTCTGCCTTTTCATCTTCACCCCGCTCTAACTGCTCTCTGCTTTTCTTTAGCCACACCAACAGTTCCTCCCTCTCTCCGCACATCTCTCTGCCTGCCGCTGTCGTCTTTGTTTTTATCACAATGTCGTGCTCGAATTTTTGTTTTCAAAAGCGGAAGTCTGTGCTTGTTTTCACTTCATCCAATATTAGCTCATTTTCCTATTGAAGCAATAGTTACTGTAGCCTTTGTTAAAGGAATTCGGGTTGTATTGCAAGAGTTTGTCATCACTCCAAATGAAAAAAGGCACTTATTGACAGTGCCCTCCTCTTTTTTTCCCTCAATGATGAGTGACAGTGCTGTAAACAAGAACACTCCTTTGAATGAGTGATTCAATGTTTCTGTCCGTCTGTCCCCACCGGCCACAGCCCGTTTACTTTCTCCTTCTGCTATCTCCTCTGCTCAGTCTGCCACTCAACCCCAACACCACACTTCTTCCTTTCTGTCTGTCTTTGCAGCTTTCCAGCTAGTGTTCCCATTGCCACCACTAGAGCTAATCTTGTATTATGCACATCTGCAGGGATTCTCACATTGCGCCACAGCAATGTGGCGAGAAAAGATTCACAGCGCTTCTCCCTCTCTTCTGTTGCCATGAAAATTGGACAATCAGTGCCAAAACTGTTGTCTCGACTGCCTTGGTTTACGACGGTAAATGTGTAGCACGTAACAGCAACGAAAATTGGTCTGGAAAATTACACTCTTTTGTGTCAGAGGGGGTTAAAAGGAGAGAAAGATGCATGGGTATGTCAGTGCATGCTCCGTATGTTGGCGGTAAAGATAAGGCTGCTGACGAGGTCTCGCCCGGACAAACAAAACAAATCGCAATAACCCTCGACGGTAATGTGTGTTTATGTGTGTATCCCTGCGTGAGTGTATGCGTTCGCTGAGGTGTAAATCCTGGCCATTACGTGGAGAAGGTTCTAGCTGAGGTGATTAGAGAACAGCAGTACTATTAGTGGGTGATTACATCTCAGTCTGTTATTACACACCAGCAGCTCCTTTCGCAATGTTAAAGAAGGCTGCGTCGCTCGACATCTCGTAAATCTGACACACGAGGGCCACACGCTGCTCGCACTCGCACATAATGACACAATATGCTGTTGTCATGTGAGAGCTCCTAAATCACGCCGCTTTGATGATCATTCAGTTTGATCACCAGTTGAGTAAGGAGTTGGATGTTTCTCTTTCTTGATGAGAAAATGCACCAACTCCTCGGTGGAGGGAGAACCTTCGCAGACCCCACAGGCTAAACAAATACATGCACGGTGCTCAATTAAAAACCAAGCTTGCTTTCTCTTAGCTTTTCATTGATACTAGTTTATTTGTACCACGCCGCACATACAAGCGCACGCGCACACATCAACATAAATTTCACGCAACGATACAAACGAACTCACGCACGCACACAAAGCTGGCTGAAAAAACATTTATGGAGCTGTCGACATTGCGCGTATTTATGGGCGCAATCTGTGAGGTCAAATTTATTACTGTCAGGAATGGGCGGAATTATTTCTCTGCAAATAATTAGTTTTGCACCACACACACACACACACACACACACACACACATGCACACACAATCTTTGCACATGATTTGCACATTGATTCAGGGGATATTAAAGCTCTGATGTTATTAATCATTGCTGATTATGTTTTCAGTGAGCTGAGTTATGATGGAGGAGTGGGTTGTGTTTTGCAGGTTGTACAGAGCAGAGGGCCGCCACCAGACTGCCGCACACTTCCATGCACAGATGGGACATCACATAGATTTTTTAAAACCATCTGAATGTGTTCGCTCTGTGTGCACTGGACCAAGCTATGTTGACTTGATGTTTAACTCCAGAATGAACTCCAAGATAACCTGCCTGCGCACACCATACTCCAGTTGCGATTGCACGTCTCTCCGCTACAAAGCCGCTTGGTTGCAGTAAATTATTGAACTCCTCAGTAAGTCTGCACAGTGATTGATGAGTCAGGCGGCGTCCTGCCCTTGCCCTCTGCGATGTGAAGGAAAGATTGTGTGACATGATGTCATCCCATCGGTGCAATCATAGCCGGACACGGGCCCTCATTAATAAGAGCACCGTTACGTAGTGTCAGCTCACAGGGACAGAGAAAAGAAGGAGAGGGTCGGGATAAAAAAAAAAAAATAATAATAATGATGAAAGGAGAGAAGGTGTGTGAGGAGTGGATGTGAGGCAGGAAGCAATGAAGAAGAAAAAGGAAACGGTGGAATGCCAGCGGATGGAAATAATAACAGTAGCATGGCATGAGATCAGAGAGGAGTAATAAAAAGCAAATGAAAAAAGGGAAGGAGGGGATAAGGTGCATTGTGTGCATGTGCAAACTTAGAGACAGGGTTCTGTAGATGTCAATGCTCTTTATGCATCTGCTTCAGATGTACGCTGATGTGTTTTTACAGCAGTAAGTTAAGAAGTTAGCTTTATTGTCTTAGCAAATATTACTGCAGTCGTTCTGTTTGACTTTGCTGCAAATGCACAATACCAATTTTTTATTTTAACGTGGTTCCCATTTCTGTGTATTATACTGTGTATAATCAACCCGAGCAGACTTGTTTGAGATACAGTTGGTGATCCATCACAGTGAACATCATTATTTATGTGTGTTTTATTTTTGTGAAAGTGACTCTACGAGGATGTGGATTAATTAAGTAAGCTGTGTTGAAACTGGTGAGAGGAGGTGGTGACCAAAAAGAGACCGCAACTTTAAATATAAACCTTTAAACCACAACTACAGTATGTTTAGTAATAGTTGGTCTTTGAGTGTGGATTTTATGACTCTTTATAAAGGCAATAATGATCAAGAGGCCCGTGAACACACACCACTGGCCACTGACAGAAAGTAACAATCTTGACATATTTGTACTTGGTACTTAAAGGTGCTATATGCAAAATTCAGCAGGATCTAGTGATTGCGACATTTACAAAAACAAATTAATTAATATAATTAACACGTCTTACGTTACATCTTACACAGTGGTTTGCTGCTATATTCATGTTCAAAATCTCATATATAGAACTGTTAAAGTGGCAACAGACAACTTTTCCCCCCTAGCATTTCCAAGTGGTATCATTGTTGATGCCGCTGGTGCAAAGACAACTAGACTGTTGTCCTCAGAGTCAAAAATAACGACAAGACAGGACAAAACGTGCTCCATAACACTACGTTGAAAGAGTCAGTTTCCCCTTTATATAAATGTATTCCAAACAATTACTTTTGATTCTTTAGGACATTTAATGTCAGAAAGGTAGTAAAAACTACTATTCAAGTGGGTGACTTTCACTTTCACCAAAGTTATGTTTTAACACAATATCTTTACTTTTACTCAAGCATGACTTGCAGGTACTTTTTACAACACTTCTATATAGAAATCAGTATCGTAAAAAAAAGGCTTACCACAATGATAATGTAACTTCAACAATAACAGCATGCAATAAAGCTAAAGTTGACTTTGATACCATAGAAAATGAATGAAAACCAGCTGCTACCTACAAGTCAGGGAAAACATCTAAAGGACTAAGGTCAGCTTTGTTAAATGTTTTGTAATGATCCAATGATAGGATGACACAAAACACTGTAAACTCTCCTCTTCCGTCTCTCACTCTTCTCTTTTCTCCTCTAGGTGTGATGCCAGAGCGGCAGTTTGCTGGAACCCAGTTTGTTTGCAGCGTGGTCGCCTCCCACGTCAGCCACCAGCCCTCCTCCAGCTTCAGCTTCGTCTGGATCGCCCCGCCGCCCGGCACTGGCTGCGTCAACTTCCTGTAAGTCACGCCTGAGCACCTCTGTGTGTAAAAAAGAGCCACTTAAAAAAGGACAAAACAGAGATACTGCAGATCCAGGACCTTTACAGCTGCCACGCGTCTGACCCCAGACACGGAAGTCGTAAAACTCTTAACAATAATATCCGTTAGTGTTTTGTGGCTGCATGTTGACCCAGTGAGCCTGAGAGAGGATTATCAGCTAACATCATGGGTTGTGTTTTCATTTTCATTTTCAGAAAAAGGATGTTTAAAGGCCATCCTGTCAGAGAGAGCATCTATGATGATTGGAAAGAGGTTATATTGATATCCTCAATACCTTGCTTGACAGGGCCTGTACTTTAACAGGTGTGAGTGTGTGTTTGCCCTGCTGAGAATTAGCGGAAATATGAATTCCTATCCTCTCATTCAGTGGCCTTGGTCCCTCTTCCCTTTGGAAAATGTCCGAGAGGCTGAACAGATACACCCATTCCCAGAGGATGGGGTGTGAAACAGACATTCACAAAACACTTTTTGAGATAGAAAACCTCCTGCGCTCCGTGACGTTACATGAAGGCGTTAATAAGGAGCAGTTTTCCAGCCGCAGTAGTACAAATTATAGGCTCAATTGCAATTGTCTGTAGGGATTGTGCACAGGTCTATTTGTGTACATTTCACTGGCTGTGTTTCCCTGAAGCTTACATGTTGTTTGCTTGGCTCAGGTTGAACAAGATCTATCTTAATACGCCTGAGAAAAGCCATGTTCTTTCTTCCTTTTTCTCATTTTCATTCGCCCCCCCTCCTCTGTCTGCTCTTGCTCTTCATCATTTTCTCCATCTCTGTCTGTTGGAAACATCCTCTAACTCTCTTTCCCTGTAGTTCTCTTGGCTGGTGATTTACAGCCTCATGCTGATAATCAGTCAAAATGCAATTAGCAGCTGTTACTGGAGAAGCATGGAGGAAAAGGGAGGACTCCAGTAACTCTGCCCCCATGCAAAGTCACAGCGGCACCTCATTTCAAAGATCTATCAGAAGATTCACCCAGAAATATTGTGACGTTAACACACTTGACAAGAGTAGTTCTCACATGTCTACATCAACAACAGCATGTTTTAAAAATGAAATCTCAAAAAAGAAAACATCATTACCATCATATGGTTTTAATCCTCGGATAGTCAAATCAAACTGCAAACTAATCTGTAATTTTCTTTCTCCCTTTTTTATCACCAGTCATCCTCGCTCCAGACTTGTGCGGATTGCACATCAGTGCTTCATAATAAAAAAAGAAAAAAACACAACTAAATTAAACATTTTGGCAGTACTCACAAAAATCCCTCAATGAATTCCTGGAGGGACACGATAGACTATCAGACATTTATGGACAGACTGACAGAAAGAGGATTCAGTTGGGGAATTTGCTGAAGTGGAGCTGCCATTTAGACAATATCCACAGAGCCAAACAGATTTACTGGCTTTTTGGTCTGCCAGCAAACACATTTACTGTTGAGCGTGTGTCAGCTTACGAGGATTGTGTGTTTCCTCAGCGTTTTGCGTGTGTGTGTATTGGGTGCCCATGTGTGCGCTGTGTGTTTGTGCCTGAGTGTAAACCACGGAGCAGCAGTGTGCCAGTGCTGATGACAGTGGGGCTGGCAGGGGGCCACGACAGTATGACAATAGGGGCCCCTGCGGCTGACCTTATCAAAGTCAGCCAGTCACACTCCAGCTGGCTGAAGACTGCTTCTAACACACACACACACACACACACACTCTTACCGCACCCTGTTCCAGTTCACAGCCCCCATCTCCACGAGTGTATCCTCACCTCCAGAGCTGCCCTCCCTGGGTTCAGTGACGTGACTCTTGGAGAAATTCAACAGGCGAGGCCCTTGTGACCAAAATCTAGAGTTACCTTGGTGGGTGACCTGACATTTCTCCTTTAGGTCTCCCTTCCTCTCAGACGTGATCAGACGACTGTCACTTTTGTCACATTCTTCTTCCAGCGTTGGATTTTAGAAATGAACTCACTCAGGAAGTGCAGATTAATGTCAAATCTTCCAATCAATGTTAAAGTCAAAGTAATAAAATATGGGTTAAGAGAAGTTTGTCTTGGCCATACAACATGTAGATAATGCAACGTCCTGCCCTTGTCCACAGCACACCTGCCCTGATTGATACAAGGTCCATTTTCCACAGGCAGTGTCCATGAGCGTTTAAATTAAAGGTGCAGACACCCGACGTCCTTCACAGGGCTGGAGCAGGTCCGCCGCTGCATCAATATGAGGCCTGCGAGCAGTTTTATGGGCAATATTGTGGGAGTGTTCCTGGTAACACATCACTAGCAGGAGTGTGATAGAGTGCGGTGACGGTGGGCATCCAGAAGAACTCATTTTCTGGGTGGCTGTAAATTGCCATCTAAAGAGAAGGGGAGGCCTTGGAGAGGAATAAGAGAGTAGAGGACACACACACACACACACACACACACACACGTCCACAGTGATGAAATGTAACTAAGTACCATTATCCAGTCACTGTACTTAAGTACAGTTTGGAGGTATTTGTACTTGACACAAGTATTTTTCCACAATTTTTTGGAGGCAGATATTGTACTTTTACTCCACTAGATTTATTGAATAACTTCAGTTACAAGTTACTTTGCAGATTACATTTTTAAATTCATTTATTTTATCTTTATCATTTATTTACATCTCACGTAGGCTGTTCCAGAATCTAGGGACATTTACAGCGAAGGCCCGGTCTAGTCACCAACAGAGACTTGGGGACAACCACTAGAGCTGTATTACTGTAATGTGTTTTTTTGACTGACTCGTGAATGACTCGTTTTTTGGGGGGTGCTTTTAGTGTTTCATGAGGTTCAAAGAACAAGATAGAAATAGACATACAGCTCAGGAAAATGACAACAAAGCTGAACAAAGACAGGTAAACGTATATGTAAGTGGGTGATATAGTTCCAGCCTGAAAGAATGTTGAAATAAGTATTGAATGATTAATGTAATAGAATACTTTATGTCCATTTTGTGCTGGAAGCCTTTGAGGCAGCGAGGACAGTGGTGGGGCTGGTCGTCCTTGTGTTTACAGCTGTGGGTGATGAGGTTGGAGCTCTGGCTGAATGCCTTCCCACAATCTTATTTTATTATAGCCATTTGATGAAATAACTCATATGATGTACAATAATGGTCTATTAAGAAATGCCTTTGGGTTGTTTTATTTTATAAATTCACTGATTTAGTGAATTTGGCTCTGAAAGCAGAGCTTTATGATCAACATAATTGATACATGGATTAAAATCAAAAGATACTCTGACAACTAGCATCATAAGGTGTATAAGTGGTTAGCTATCTTATCGTTTCGTCGCTGTAGGGTGGTGTGGTTACTGTAGTTGCAATGGTGACATGACCAGCACACACAAGAAAAGCCTTCAAAGCTCAACATTTTAGTGGCAAAGGACAATTACTGTTGAAATCTTAAAGAAATGATTGATTTATATAATGACATGTCACTTTTAAATAGTCATGAGTGGTGATGAGTGGTGGAGGAAGTAAACTCAGATCCTTTATTAATGTGCAAATTCATACAACTACGTAACAATTTCTTACAAGTTGTGCATTCAAAACTTGAATTACCTTAAGGTATAATCTGCTGAGGGTACTTGAAATATCTAAAGTAAAAGCACGGGTTCTGCAGTCAAATGACCTCTGCGTATTTCAAGCTTTACAACAAACAAACTTTTTATCAAGAACAACTGACAAACATGACATTATTATCATTATTAAAAAAAAAAAAAATTTTTTTTAAGACTATTCATTTTATTTTATTTCATTTTTCATACAATTCTTTTTTTTTATGTCCAAACTTCATGATGATGGAGGGCCTTGCAGATTGTATAGTCTGGTATTAATCCGAATGATTCAACATGAACCACAGAGGAAAAAGCTCTCTGGGTCAGAGTGAGGTGGCTCTTAAAAGAACCTTTGTGTGGTTGTGATCTTGACCCGCTGATGGTGACCCTTTTGGTGTGGATGGTGAAAAGACTAGTGGACATATTAATGGTTGATTTACCAATATATAAATAAGACACAGATCATGAACCAGATCTCTTTGGACGGCTGGGTGTCTATGCACATTTGTTGTTGTATGTTTGTGATAGACAGTGATAGTTTTAGTCACACCTGAACTAATTTAACTTTTTTTTTTTCAGGCCACTAGAAGAACCTGCTGTACCATTTCTTCTTTTTCCTTTCAAAACCAATTGTTGCTCAGGATGAAACAAACGTGTGTGTGTGAATCAGTCTCCCGTCAGTTCATGAGCGTAGATCAGGCCAAACAGAAGATCCTTCTGTACCATTTCTTCTTCTTGCTCATGAGATCTTCCAGCTAGGACTTCATGGAGCTTTCTTTCACCACCCACTCCTGCTCCTTTTCCTGCAGCGTCTTCTTGAGACCCTCTGTGGATTGAATAAGGGATGTCTTTTCCTCCTGCCACTCCACCTGGCGACTCTCAAACTTCTGCTCAACATTCCTCAGAGCAACCGTGAGGGTTTTGTTCTTGTGGTTCTGCTCCTCCAGCTGATCCTCAAAGAGAGCTCTAGATTTCTCCATCTCCAGCAGGGAGATTTTCTCAGGTTAGATGAAGCACTCATATCACAAGTAAATGCTTCTTCAATAAAAATGGTGGTGAATTGAACTGAGAGGCATTAAAGTAGAAACTCCTCCCAACTCAAATGTCCACAGAATTATTGAATTTTCTCATGATAGCAATGTATGAACTTAAATAATGCAATGATACCGTATTATAAAATGTAGCACATTTAATTGATGAGTAACAGGTTTATATTAAAAGTTGTATTGTATTTAATCCCAATAAAATTCTATTTTAATTTAAAAGTAAATGTATTTAATTGATCTCATCTCTATAAAATTCTCAGCTTGTAATTTTGAACACTGTGATACAGGTTCCATGGTGTAATGGTTAGCACTCTGGACTTTGAATCCAGTGATCCGAGTTCAAATCTCGGTGGAACCTAATTTAAAGTAAGAAGGGTGAATGCTGTCTGTCTTTACTGTCTTGAAGAAGAGTTTCAGCTGTTTGATGTATTAACTATGTTTCAAGTACAAGCATGGCTCTTTGCTAAGATCGTACTTTATTACAGTTTTTCTAAGTCGCTTTGGTACATTTCACATTTCTCAAATCATCGTCGACATTTGCAAAACAGTAAATGCATTTCTCAAAACAATTCGTACAAATAGCAAAACACCATGGATTACCTGCAAAAGCCAGTCTCTTGCTCAAAGTCCTTAGTTCATCTCTCAAAAGTAAATATCTGTTTCAATGAACATTTCAGTGCCATCAGAATGACAAGTCCTTGTGTCATTGTGTATGGATAAGACAGTCAAATTGCTTAGTCATGTTGTCAATAAACAGTGTACTCTGGAGGGGTGTTCTGATGTAAACTATGGCTAAAGTTCTGATGACAATTATTGTAAATTGTAAGTTACACCTTAGTGAATTTGGGAGATTGATTGCAAGAGACTGGACAAGATTCACATTTACGCTTTTACTGTTTGTACTGTAATTTGTTGACAGACCATGTCATTGCGATACAGAAAGGAAAAGACAGCACTGCATAGCACAAAGAAAGACACAAGAAAACAAAAGTAGAAATGTGAACATAGGACAATCTCTTTAGGGAAAACTGTACATGCAGTGCTGTAGGAATTACAGTGCAGTCTTCCTACACCTCCTCTCGTTCCTGTCTGTTGGGCCACAAATTCTCATCCACATCACAACGAATCTCTTCTCTTGCGATGCAGCGTGGAAAGAATCTTCCAATTCCTTGTCCTTCCATTG
>OMLP01014047.1:0-11616 GCA_900302685.1 Spondyliosoma cantharus
CAACCCTCCCACCCCCACAGATATGCACAGAGACAAACATAAATACAAACACACTCATATACATACTCTCTCACACACACACACACACACACACACACACACACACACACACAGACACACACTCACATCCACACATATACTAGCTGTCACTAAAGAGACATGGCCGGGCACCGAGACCTAAGGCGAGAAAGAAGCTACCTTTGGGGGCCAGCCACACTGAGGGAGATCACAGTCAGAGGCCGCAGGGAGCGCCGCCCCAGAGACCACCCCAACCCAGGCTCACAGGCTCAACATTTGCTGATGCTCCCTAGTCACGACATAGGGAGTCCAATATAGTGGACTATATAGGGATCGGCAGGAAAAAAAAAAGTGGTTTGTCTACCACAAAAAGGCGCATGACTTCCAGATGGATTTACAGATGTATCCAAGGTTCTGTGGAAATGTTGTTGCTGTATCAGAGTGAGTGGCCTATTAACAAAAAGGTGTATTATTACTAAGCGGGTTCTCCTAACATGACCAAACACAACATTTCAACCACATCCTCTTTCATAACTCATGAACCCGTTGTCATACACTTTTTCGAGGGCGCATCATTGACTCAGCAGAGTTTCATTTTCATTGCTCTCCTTCTGTTGATCCATCAGGTCACTGGTCCACAAAAATGGTTAAATTGGTCTTCAAAGTGATGTCTACTGAATAGCAACCAAAACAGCCAATCAGTGAGGCTGAAATTGTTGGATTGTGTGTATGTGAAATGTGAAAGCATGAACATGTGGATGCCTGCATGTACTTGGTCGCAGCTGTTGTGAATTTACGCTAATTTCTGTAGTAAAGACTTTGAATCTGTTTATCTCTGTTTGCAGAGCGATAGAAGAGAACCTCCAGCACCACCTATTGACTAGCAGTGGAGCCAGAGAACCAGCACTCACCCACCTGCTCTGACTGGAGCTGCACAGTTAGTTAGTTACTGTGACCAGGATGACACCATCTCCCTGTCAACTTTCATTGAGATGTCTTTTACTTTTACTTTTTTTTTTCCTATTCTAATGCCATTATGTTTTGGGGTGGATCTGTCAATGATTCCTGTTACTAGAGCCCAACTGATGCTTGATTGATTAAGGGCCAATACAGAAAATATATTTTATAGTCACAAATGCACAACGTAAACCGTTTTGGCAAGAACTTTTTCTTTTTTGACAAATAAAAGATTGAGGCAGGATAATTTATACTTATAACATTTGCCATTTACTCATCAAAAGTTTTGTAACTATAAATACAATAAATTCTCTCTCAAACATTAAAGTTGAATTAGTAGAAATAAGTACTGGAAATGTTGTTTTTTTTCACTGATAATAATAATAATAATAATCTATTGCGATTATTATTATTATTATTATTATCATCTTTAAACAGCCAGATATTACTGGTTGACAGTATCAGCATGTTTATGCATCAGCTGGGCTCTGTGTCTTTAATGAGATGGTCTGTTATTGTTGTGAGTCTGTATTTGATGCCAGCTCTGGTGCTGACTGAGCTGCAGGATCTCCAACAGGACCTCAAAAAGAATTAATGCATCACATGGGTGGGGTAGACGGGAGGGGTCGCTGAGAGTTCCCTTTGAGGCAGTTAAACCTCTTATTTTAGTGCTTGCTGAGTCATGAAGGGTGGCGGGTTCTTCAGACTCTCTGAAACATTCCACTCTTTCCACTTTACGACTCTGAACAGTGCCAGTAATGACGTCATGTCACATAATGTTATAATAGCATATTAAAAACCAGCAGACTGATCACATTTAATGAATTTATATGGTTCGATTTAAATTCTGAATTAGGATCTAGTGTACAATAACATGGCGTATTGGTTCAAATGCAGTAAATGTATCTTCTGTCTTTACATCCAGGCCTTAGTTAGATTACATACTCACCCCAGCCAGCAAATAGTCCAGTCTTCTTATATCAACTATATGTCTGTCCCTTTACGTAACGGCAGGATTGTTTAAGTGATTACGTTGGAAGTGACAGATCTTAAAGAGTGTGTTTTTAAACGTTTGAAGATTTGACAGTTAAATGCGAAATTAACTGTATAAGTGTGGTCATTGTAAACAATATACTCAGCATAAACAAATGAAGTTTTAATCATTGAAATGATTCCTTGTACTGTAATTGTTTTGTGGTTAAAAGACATACATGATAATTGTATATTGACTTATTAGTAGCTGAGAACGATATTTGATTAGCACTTTTGTTGTAGTATGTCAGTTCCTTTTATGAAGGCTTGTTGTACTGAGTCAGCTGGCCTTGTGGAGACGAGGGCCTCTTCTTTTCTTACTGACAATCACAGCAGTTTGTGATTTTTAAAAGGAGACATCCAAAGTTTCTACTTCATATCTTGTGTATGATAAAATGTCAAACCAATGAAAAGAGCCAGAAAAGGTCCAATTCAAAACAGTGCCAATGTAAATTTATAGTTCTGATATCAGTGCTCATTTAGAGAACAAGTTCTTGTGAAGGAACAGCAATATATATAGTCATTTTTATTTAACATTTTGTGATGGGAAGAGGGCGAATGAATGATCTTGACAATTTCTCATGACTCGTTTACACTAAAGGGTTCTTTTCTCGCAGGATTTATTGATTATTATATTGCAGTACATGATGGGTTCCATAGATTTCTAGTCACTGACTGTATACTTGTCAGGCTATTAAAGTGTCTCCGGGCCTTGGATTGTTGTTCCAGGGTACCTGTGATATCAGAACTGAAATGGCTCAGAAGTCAAATTAAAGGATCCCTCTTGAATTCATTATGTAAGAATTGTCTAAGAGCCTGAATATGATGTGTAACAACTGTGGGTGAGTTCATCCCAGCAGTCATCTGTAGCTGGTTCATTTCCATATCAACGAATGTCCTCTCAGATTTCTGATTACTACATCTTTCAAGACTTGCTCGAGAGATAGGCAGGGAGGAGATATAACAGAGGATAAAGTCAAGCAAACCAAAAGTGGCTATGTATAAGTTACAGGGAAGCCTACTAGATTGTTGAGATGATTGTTGAGACCTTGATTTACACTGTTACTGTCTAAGAGAAAAAGGGCTTCAACTATGCACTTTTCCTATAACAAAACAAAAAATAAAAATAATTCAGTCTAACTGCCTTGCTGTGTTTTATTGCAAACTAGTTCATTCGGGTAGATGCACACATCTATAGTGTTGTTAAAGAATACATGTTATGTTCTTACTTGAATGTAGCACAAAATTCCAATTACTTTTATTTGTATTCGATTAGTTTGTAGTTGTATTTGTACTTGTCGTTTAATTTTCATTAACTGCATAAACAAAGGTCAACACAATTTCATGTTGTTTTACTTTCTTTATATTTGCAGGACCCATCTAAGTAGCCATCTTTGTATTTGTCTTATTGTTTTATTTCCCAACATGGACAGCTTGTTCATGGATATGAGATATTTATCTAAGTAAATATTTGAGTTTGTATAACTGTCTTAATTCTTGTAAATATTTACTTTCTCTATTTGAATTTCTTCTCCAAAACTACATATCGCACCCTCTAATGTGTACCTGATGACCAACTTTTACTGCTCCGCACTATGTCAGAATCTGAATCCTTTTATTGTCATTGTAGAGTACAACAAAATGTTTGCACACACACAAATACAGTAAGAAGTACAAAAAATAGAGTAAAAAGTACAAGTATATTAAAAAGTAAAAAATAAAATGAATAGATACTATGTACAGTGTTACAGTTATTGCACATTTGTCCGTGTGTGTGTGTTATGCGTATCTGTGTGTCAGTGTCAGTGCAGTGATGGCTTGTGGAAAGAAGCTGTTTCTGAGTCTGTTAGTTCTGGTTTTGATGGACCTGTAGCGCCTGCCAGAGGGTAACAGGTCGAACAGGTGGTGTGCGGGATGGGTGCTGTCTCTAGTGATTGCCTCAGCTCTGCTGAGGCAGCAGGATGTGTAAAAGTCTTTGAGGGAAGGGAGGGGGCATCCGATGATCCTATGTGAAGCTTTGGCAGATGATTGGTAGATGCCCTCTTCCATAACAATCCCCAAAAAGGGCTCCTACAACATGTTCAATTGACCAGATTAGTTAGAAATAAATGCTTATTTGCTTATAAGAAGTCTGAATTTAACAGACATAACATTACTAAATTAAAAAAGGAGAAAAGGCACAAATCATTCTTTTTTCCCTTCCAATTGAGTTTTTTTTTCTACATACAAAGTTCACTTAACTTGCTGTATATATATTTCCTATGATTCAGTACAAATACTGCAAATAGATAAATCTCTTCCATCCTAGCATTGCAAGTTAGTACAAAAGCAGACAGCCATTTGGCAAAAAGAGCCAAACCTACCGTATTTAAATATATTTATGTCATCTTGTTTTGAACTTTAAAGTGTTGTCAGTAAGAGCAATACTTCAGACTGATCATCAGGATGAGGTTAGCTGAACAAAATCAGCTGATGATGCTTAAAAGTTTGTCTACATTATCTTCTGAGCATGCGCAGTGGTGAAAATGAACTGTCCTTCATGTTTCCCTGGGTTACCGACAACAAGTCCGTTAGCCCGGTGTAGCTAACTCCGTCAGTGTGTCTTTTCCCCCCTCCTTTTATAACATACAGCTATATGGTATGTATAAATCCAGATCACAACCACGTACCTATCAAACTTCACATGCAGTTAATGTTGCTTTAATGGTAGCATGAGGAGTTTTGTAGTTACTAGCTAGCTACTAGTTACGACGAACTTAGCTAACGCTAGCTAGCATGCTAATATCAATGGTGGCAACCAGAGGAACGTGTTTATAATTTTCAGAATGACCAGCCGGGACTTCAGGACCCTGGCTTACACGAAAAGCCCGAAAACATCGAGAAGGACGACGTTTCAGGTAAAACCTTCATCGTCTGGATATTGTTGTGACCATATGTCACCCCGGATCCTCAGATGCCTGGACACCGTCTGTGAGAGAGTGATAGCAATGAACACACTGACACCAAGAGTACGTTTCGCCTCTGCAGAGGGAGAAAACAGCTTAACAAGTCCCGCGACTCGTTCTTCCTGCCACCGAGCTGAGTTCTGCTCTCCCTCCGCATGCCAGCTCTTTTTATTTGCTCGTCTAGGGGTAGTTACAGGTTTTGCAAAGCATAGCCAAAAAAGGACATACATACTATACACTTCGTCTTGGGTGGTTACCATGGACACCATACACTTCGTCTTGGTTGGTTACACTCTCGTTGTTTAGATAATTTCCTCAAACCTATAAACTCTTCTCCCCCCGTGTCTCAGGCACGGGGCTGCTTCCTGCTTTCACTCTTGCAGAGTGTCTGCGTCTGCACTTGTGAATGAACTGTCTACCATATACCTCATGACCGTTCAGTGCCCTGTGACCGCTCAGTGACCTCGTAACCGCTCAGTGCCCTTTATAAAATAGGAAATGCAATCCACAAGATCCTAAAAATCCTAATAAATGGTGTCTTAAATCAACAGATGAGAGTAATCGACCAAGAGATGCAGGGAATCGGTGGGCAGAAGCTGGACATGCCCAGTTTGTGCTCAGCTGAACTCTGGAAAAACAGTGAGCGCTGGGACTTGATGGGAAAGGAGCTCCTCCGCCTGAAGGACCGCCACGGAGGAGACTACTGCTTGGCTCCCACACATGAGGAGGCGGTGACGACTCTGGTCGCCCACCAGCCGACTCTTTCCCACAGACTGTTCCCTCTGCTCCTGTATCAGGTAGCTTTTACCCCGTTAACATGAGTGCATTTGGTGTAATGAGCTGCAATTCTTATGTTATGATATATCTTATTCAACAACAGATCACTCGCAAATTCAGAGACGAACCGAAGCCGAGGTTCGGCCTGCTACGAGGGAGGGAGTTCTACATGAAAGACATGTACTCATTTGATGTGAGTGAAGAAGCAGCTTACCAGACCTACGAATCAGTGTGTCAGGCATACACCAGGCTCTTCGCCCGGCTGGGTCTGCGATGTGTTCAGGTGCAGGCGGACACAGGCAACATTGGTGGTAAACTCTCCCATGAGTTCCAGCTGCCAGCAGACATCGGGGAGGACCGGCTTTTTGTCTGTGGGAACTGCTCCTTCTCTGCTAACGTAGAGACCATGTCATCAGAAAGTACTGACTGCCCGCAGTGCAACACTGGCACACTGGTGGAGTCAAGGGGTATAGAGGTCGGACACACATTTTACCTGGGTAAAAAGTACTCTCAAATATTCAATGCCACCTTCAGCAATTCCCAGAACAAGTCTGAGGTTGCAGAGATGGGCTGCTATGGTCTTGGTGTAACCCGAATTCTCGCTGCAGCCATTGAGGTGATGTCGACAGAAGAGGAGATCCGCTGGCCAGGCCTTCTAGCGCCTTACCAGGTGTGTGTTTTACCCCCAAAGAAAGGCAGTAAGGTGAACAAGGCAGCAGTCTTAGCTGAGGAACTGGTACACACTTTGGGAGAGACACTGCCTGGTTTAAGAGGTGAAGTTGTTCTTGATGACCGTACACAGATGACCATTGGAAAGAGGCTTAAGGATGCCAGCAAACTGGGCTACCCTTATGTTATTGTAGCGGGACAGGGAGCTCTAGAGGAAACCCCCAGGTTTGAGGTAATCTGTCAGCAGACAGGTGAGACAATGTTTCTCAGTAGAGATGGACTGTTAGATCTTCTTGGAAGAGTGGAAACTGTATGAGTCACACCTCTGAATGTGGAAATACACATTTTATGTTTGTGGGTTCTTTGTAACAAGCAAAATGTCAGTGAGGTGATGGTTAAGTGAGGTCAAAGTTAAAAACTTTGCACGTTTGTATAAGTTTTGTTTCATGCCAATAAGAGGACTGAAAGTTTATTTTTGGTTGTTGATATGGCATAGACTTACTGTCACAACAAACGCTTGATAATGGACCTGAGAATATTCAATTGCTTTTGGTGTACATGATGTAAAACACAGGAATGTCACAATTGTCTTTGTTACAGCCTTTCATGTTCCCATGCAAATAAAAACATGAGCCAACAGAGATGAATGGAAATGATGACCATTTGTGGTTGTGTTTTAATTAGAGTTGCAGCAGTATGAAATTTACATGCTACAATAACCATCTCAAAAAGATATCACAGTTCAACAGTATCATGGTATACACTGTCAAACAGTTATTATAAATATTCTTATTAATATCAGTTACATAGTTAACAATGCATCATATTGCCTTTAACTGACTTGTGAATAAAACAATTAAAATTTAAAATGTTATCACTGTTACCTTAAAGCAGGAATGCATGTTTAATGTTTACTCATTATATCCTGTGTGTAGTTTTGTTTATGACAATTCATCACGTTTAATAAAATAGCTGTGTATAAAATCTTACCTGCATAAACATTATAATGATACCTTAGCAAATAAAAAGGAAATAGTGAATGAAACTGACATTTTAATTGCATGTCAGTAGGTTACAGTACTTTGTATGTAGTTATTTGACATCATCTGTGGTCCCGAAAGTAACGGAACTAATATACTGGTACTGTGTTTCCGCACGGAGTTTAATTGACGCTGTACCGCGCATGTACATGTGTAAACAAGGAGCTGGGTAACTTCTAGAAAAGGTGACGCTTGTACAGCTGATGGGCTGGTGGCAATAAGCTGTTATAGTTTATATCACATGTATAAACGTCAAAACGTCTTTAAAGTATAAACACTTTGAATAAAAATGGCGTCCACAGAGGGGCAGTATGAGAGCGACGACGGCATGGACGAGTTCATGGACAAATTCAAGACCCAGAGATATAAAAATGCCTTCACTGAAAACAACTGGGAAGAGGTAAGAAGCTGTCGGTCGGCAACATTTGCTAGAAAGTTATTTCTACTTAACTGGGTTGTGTTTACTTCAGTGTTGCTGGTGTTGTTGTAAGCTAGCAGGCTAACTGGTGAAACAGAAGTCAGTTTCCGTCCACCAGCAGTAGTGATTCCTCTGTTTCTGTCTCATTCAGGAGTTTGATAAAGTACCCATGTTCATGAAAAAAGCCCCTGAAGAGATTGACCCACAGAAGTACCCAGAACTAGCTTGTCTACAGGCCATCATCCACGATGAAGACCGAACCCCTGAAGGTAGCTGGACCCCCGGGTATTATTATCTGTAGAGACACCTGCTGGAGTTGTCCTACCGCTCGTAATGACTTCATGTGTCTCATTCCTCCTCAGAAATAGCAAAGAGCCTGAAAGATGAGGGGAATGCGTTTTTCAAAGAGAAGAGCTATGAAAAGGCCATTCTGTGCTACACAGCAGGTCTGAAGAAGAAGTGTGGTGACCAGGAAGTCGACACGGTTCTCCTCACCAACCGGGCTGCAGCACACTTCCACCTGGGTACCGATCTCATGTTTAAATGCCATACAGATACATTAGCAGCTTTTCAAAATGAAGATGTATTCCTGGCACCTTGAATAAGGATTGTAATGCACATAAATAATAACTTGGCTTACAAAGATTCAGACGTCATAAAATAATATTTAGCTTGCTTTAACTTCTCATTGTAAAGTAAATTTGGAATGCACAATATAATGGCGATAGAACAATGCAGGGCTCCAGGATCCAACTGTTTTGGTTGCAAATGCGCCTTTTTTTTGGTGAATCTTAATTATGTGCTGCAGCACATAGATTCAAAGCTACAGTCCGACCCACATATCGGTTGGCCAATGTTTCAACCTATCACAGATATATCTGTGTCAGTGTTCATGTTGTCAATATGTTGCTGAATGCAGTGCAAAAAACAGTGTTTGGGGTGACTTGAAATTATTCAGTTTTGACGAAACTTTGCTATTATTTACAATTCACTGATTCCATTTGAGACAGTTAAGTTTATTGTAAAACCGTAATGTATCCTGCCTCCATCACATAGTTTTGTCACAGGTGTTTGTAACCATAATATCAGTATCCACAAAGGTATCCCAGATACCAGTGTAATAACTGGCATTCCTGTAAACCTTGCTTGCACAATGCTATATTTTGTCTTCTACCATCCGCAAAAATGAAGACTGACTGGTCACACTGAATGAATTATTAAACTCAGTGTCGTTCTTTGCACTCTGCAGTTGCTGCAGCAGCAGCAGCAGCAGCAACTGCAATACCACCGTTAAAAGCAAGAGGGTGGAAACTTTCTGTTTTGGTCTTCATTTTTTCTGGTCTATATCACACAGGTAACATGCGCTCTGCCTTGAATGATGCTGCAGCTGCACGGAAGATCAAACCAGACCACCTGAAAGCCTTGATCAGAGGTATGATAAATAAGCATACAGGTTTTTCATCATGCAGCAATAATATGACAATAAATGTTGTTAGAAAATGTAAAATGTTAGAATAGAAAGTAAAACACTGCTTAGAATAAAGTTGTATGTTTCTCTGCAGGTGTTCAGTGTTGTACAGCGCTGCGTCTCTTTGCAGAGGCTATCCAGTGGTGTGATGAGGGGCTCAAGGCTCATCCCACTGACAGGAAGCTGCTGGAGCTGAGAGCAGAAGCAGATAAACAAAAGGTTCGAGCCCTAATGAGTTCAGTTGATTTTTGGTGTGGAGGTTTTGATTTCAATCAGGCATAATGTATATTTTTTCTTGCCTCAGCGAGCAAAAGAAAGAGATGCCAGGAAGGCCAAGGCCAAAGAAAAGAAGCTGCATGGTGAGAAAGAAGCTCTCCTGGCTGCTATTAAGGTGAGAATCCTAATTAAAACTAACTTGATCTCAGTTAAGCATCAAACCTGTGCAATCAAAAAGTAAACTGTACATTATAAACTTATGTATCTCTATCAGGTGCAAGTGAACATGACGTCAGATCTATTTATTACTCTTTTCTAGTGATTCTACATTTTTGTGTTTTTCATGCAGGCTCGAGGCATCAAGCTCCTGCAGCCTGTGAAGCCTGTGAAGCCTGTGAAGCGTGGTTCAGACAGTGAGGAAGATGAGGCTGAAGGCTCCTCAGCTGCGATAGCAGAGCTGAGCCTGGATGGCCTCAGCTGTAAAGAGGTCACGGGGGCTCAGGTCTTCCAGGACGAGCAGGGCTCCCTTCAGTGGCCGGTACTCTTCCTCTATCCTGAACACCAACAGACTGATTTCATCTCTGCGTTCTGTGAGAACAGCTGGTAAACTCTTGTTCTTCTTGTCCAGTCCTGAATACAACTTGATTTTGTGTGTTTCTGTGCTTATTGTAACCAAGATGAAGTTTAATTTAGTGCAGCTTATCTGGATACTCCACATGCCAACATTTCTCCATTTCATTTGACTAAATAAAGACATTTGGAGTTGTATGTGTTTTTAATCAGAAATAGAGGAGCACAATCATGTATCTTTTTTTATTTGCCTTGTTTCAGTTTCATAGATCACCTGGCGGTCATGTTTGGAGAAGAACTCCCACCGTGGGACACAGACAGAAAATACCACCCACAAAATGTGCAGGTTCGTAAGCAAAAATGAGGATATTTAACCCCAAAAAATAGTGAATCACATTGCAAACACATTCTGTGTGCAGAATTCTGCAATAATCAAGATGATAAAAAATGTCAAAAAGTGATTATATTTCATCACTGAGAACAAGGCAGTTCTATCAATAACTGACATTCATCGATTTCTAATCCTTATTAAACACAATTGACCTTTCCCCACTTTTCAGCTCTACTTTGAAGATGAGCATAAGGAGACGTTCTACCAAGTAAACCCAGAGATGCCACTTTTAACAGCGTTGCAGCATAAAAGGTACAAATCCTTTGAGAGTCCCGTTTCCATCGATGGTTAATTCATTTTGATTTAGACCCTGGCCACCAACATTTCTTCATTTTGATTGGCTGGCAAGAGGTTGTTTGTGTCTTCTTAATACCATTATTTTTGCAGTTATTATAATTGGTGAATTACCGAGGCTGAAATCAGTCTTCTTTATTTAACGACAAATATAGAGAAATAGACAAATAACCCAGTTAGAGACATTTAAATTACTTTTGAAACCTTTTCCTGCTGCCAGCCGACTGTGTTTCCACGTTAAGCAAGCAAAGGTAACCAGTGGCACTTTAATTAAGTGACTTACGGGTTCATCATCATTTTTGCAGGTTTTCTTGTTGTAAGCAGTGTAGTAACCTAATATGTAATACACTCCTCTGAGATATTATCTGTCAAAGAAGTATTTGTCCCACCTTCCAAAGTTTCATTTTACTCATTTGCTTGAAATGAACATCCTCCACACCCTTTTGTCTGTGTGTTAACAGGTTTTTTGTCAAGGCAGGCACTCCCAGTTTCATCGTTCTTGTAAAGGGTTCCTCCTTCTGGAAGCAGTTTTTAACAGGGAGGAAAATACGAGGATTGTAAAAACAATGGCCTTCAAACCGTGCATTCTTAATACACAAACTCCTCTGATTTTGTTATGTAAAAAGACACTCTGGCCAAGAGGAGGACATGCAGTGTGACACCAAATATCAATGTAAATGAATATAAAAGCAAATGACATTTCTAGAAGTAATCCATGTGGATTCTTTGTGTTTCTTTTTGTACAGACATATACTGCAGATTGAAAATTGTGTGACAACGTTTTTATTAAAAATTGCACGATTGGACAGATTAATGGAAAA
>OMLP01014048.1:0-37545 GCA_900302685.1 Spondyliosoma cantharus
TAATGTTATAATGGTAATTATTATTATTAGTTGTAGTAGTATTAATGTTATTATTGTTATTGTTATTATTATTATTGTTAGTAGTTGTAATGATAATTATTATTATTATTCCCATACAGAGGCGCACACACTAATGTGATGTGGCCTTGGCCTCGCGCTCCCTCTGATCCCGTTAAGCCTGAAGCGACGGTCGGCCTCGCGCCCCGCTGCCTGTCCCTCTTTGATCCGACACCGCTGACCGTCACTGTGGCATCAGTCCGGCCGGAAACAGCAGGGTGAGACCATCATGAAGGTGTAGAGACTACAGAATGTAAAGAACAATGTGACAGCTGCATACATTTTCACAGCTAACCTGCTTCATCTCGCTGCATCATCATCGTCATCATCTTGTGATGTCATCATCTACCCATCATTCATTCATTCCGTCTACAAGTTGGGGAGAAAGGTGGCCCTCCGCTTTAGACAGAGAGACTCAGCTCTGTTCTGGCTGGCTTTGATCACGCTGACTGTCTGAATTGTCCTCTGGTGACTTGAGTGTAAAATGAGTCAAAGTTCAGAAACACAGAAAACCCACTGCCCCTGAACGTCCCATGCTCACTTCAACTGACGAAGTAGTTCTTCAGTAGGCTGATGTCCTTAGCTCATTCAGCTGCTCAAACACACAAACCGGTCCTCACAGGCCACCATACTGTACCTGCAGCGGGCTGCACAGCTGGTGGCAGCAGCCAGTAGAGTCAACAAGTGGAAAAATCAAATCCAACGTAATTCTCCTAATTCAAATCACCTGAGGGATTACTGGAGTCATATTCCACCTGTTGTGGCAAAGTGTTTTGTAAAACCAAAATGACAAACTCACTAACTTTACATTAAAATGTCCAAGTCTCATGAAGCCCTGAGAGCCCAAAATGATTTGAAAATAATTAATTTACACAAAAAATGTACATCAAAATATTCGCTGTAGCTGCTAAGCTTTAAGGTGTCAGTGTGCACCTTGTGGGTACACAAGTTCAACCGCACGTTGAGGTTGTAAATAATGTCTTTTCCAATCAGACTTGGAGTACACTGAATGCTGTATGGAGCCATTTCATATTTTCATGGTTGTTTTTTCCATTTTTAAACAAGTCCCCATCTGCTTCAGTTGCTCAGGAAAACGCTGCAGCGATGTTTTGCTGTGAAGCTCCAGAAATGTTTTGTGGACAACGAGACTTTCCATCAGCATGGAGTTAGCATATTATTTATTTTTCAAATGATCCTTTCATGTCAATAACATCAGAGCAGAGTGAGAAAATACATTTGTTTCAGGAGAAATAGGCTACATGGAAGATGACCTTAGCAGCACGTGCTCAAATGCCATTAGTCACAGGTCTTATCGTGGCCCTCGGGGACTCGCATCACTCAAGTCCCGGACCAAATCTTCTTTAAAAGGTTCTTTGTTCATTGCTCACCTTTGTCTTTCTGACGTCCATCCACCACAGCTTATAAACAGAGCTCCACCACAGTGACATATTGTCCCAGACCAGGCCAAAACAGCTGACTTGTTTAATAAAAAAAAGTTTACGCTGCTCTGTTTTAGGAAAAGGTCAAAGGTGAGTGTGATATCTGAGAAATCTGCAACACAGTGTTGAAGCTAGATTTTGCAGCGTTATTCATAAGTAGCCAATTTGCAATATAACTGTATCTTTTACATTTTTAAGTAAGTTCACCTGTTGGTTCAGTTTTGCTGAGTGGAAATTAAAATACAGTACAAGCAGTGTAGAAGTGTGCTAAACAACAATCACTAAAAAGAAAGAAAATAAATGCCCAATGTTGTCTCTTTAGTAAACTACCCTTCTGATAGAAAAAGAAAAGAAAAGGCCGACTTCACAGATATAATCTGTCTGTATGGGCTCTCCCTGGTGCCCACACGCTCCAGCATCCTGCTTTTGACCAGAAGGAGAGAACCATAGTGAACAGTGGAGCTCATTTTTAAGACATTTCTTTAACTGAAGTGAGAAGGTGCTCGTGTCATACTGAGGCCCAAATCTATATGCATTTAAATGCATCTCATCTTGGTATAGTGTTGTAGGCATCAGGGTGACATGAGCAACTCTTTAACAAAAGGAACCAATCAGTAAGTGTCACACAGATCTTCTGAGTGGCAGTCCTGCCGGGAAAAACGACACCTTAACCAAGAGCCCTCTGAGAGAGAGAGAGAGAGAGAGAGAGAGAGAGAGAGAGAGAGAGAGAGAGAGGGAGAGAGAGAAATTGTTGTGTTCAAAGCATTTTATTCCTTCAGAAAATCCCTCTATTGTACTGAAGTGGAGCAGATGGTTCTCTGGGAGGGAATATGGGCATCAGCAGAACTAATTTCTCCCCCTGGTCCGATTGACAGACCGGCCTGTCGCTCGATTCTTAAACAGTACAACAGCTGTTGGTGAATTAAACACCAGTTAAGACTCATTTTAAAGCTATTAGCCTCTTGAAGTCTGACAACATGAGCCCTCCCCACCGAACTCCCTGAATTGATTACACACGCAAAGTGGGGAAAACAACTGAGACTGTGTCCATGATGATGTACTAACTAGTTAAGACTCATGTCAATGCTCTTAGCCTCCAAGTCTGAACCAATGTGTCACCAACAAACACAGCGATCAAATGAGGATAAACACACTGAATGAGTGCATGACAGAGAAGAACACGTCAGTCTGTTCAAAAAGAGAAAGGGGAGAAATGTTTCATATGAAGCTGTGTCCTGTGTGTTTCCCTCCAGCTGTCGTTCATGTAGGCAACAAGAACACTGACAGTAGTTCCCATTAAGATAAAAGCTAAGATGAATTAATTATTATCGTAAAATTAAAGTCATTATAGGGGAACATTGCCAGTGTAAGCTTAGATACATTGAACACTGATACAAGAACTATGACTAAGCAATGTAGAATTGTAGATTTTCTGTTATATTTAAAGACCTGGGATGAAAGAAACACTTGAGAGATGAACTAGCACATTGTTATATTTGTTTCAGCTGCACACTTGTGTTCCATCTGAATCCATACAGATCGGAGTTGGATCCAAGTGTCTGACTGACATTACATTTCCTAGAGTTTGACAGCTTTCATCTATTCTTCTTCTTTAGTTTGTGTGCATCACTTTGGGGCTGTCAGGTTTTCACTACATGATTATCGTGGCCAAACAAATTCCCAATAATGATATCTAATTAAATCTGCCTTTAACTTTGTTATTTAACAAATAAATGACCCTTAAAATTCAAGTGTAGGGAGGTGGAGGGAGTTTGTCACCATAACTGTAAAGATAAGTGTACAAAACCAACAGTTACTATCAACTACTCAGTTTCCAGTGAAAAGGCAACCAGATGAAGTTGTGCACAAGAGATGCAAAAGGCACAAATGTGCATTATTAAATCAATATGTAGTTATTTTTAATGATGCTTTTCGTGAATATGCCGATATTGGGACTCTCCTACCACAGCAATATAAGTGCTGCTGATAGAAAGCAAACACAGCTGAGCAGTACCACTAAGTAAGCATTGCAGCTGTATGAAAAGTGTTTTTTTATTTACTTCATTCTAATTTTAAGACAACCATAATTAATAAATGGTACATTTATAGTTGCTGTAACAGACACATAAATGCTTTATAAACCATTTATTAAGACATAGTAAAGGTTTATAAACATCAGTTGCAACTTTATAATAGCGATCCAAATACTGTTTACAGATGAACTACGTAGTATTTTATTACCATTTATAAAATATTAGCCCAAGCAAAAAGGTATCATAACTAACGCACCAAGTGTTAGTGGGCTGAGCAGTAACTAGTGTGTTGGTAGCATTCATTCAATAAAGCTGCTAACCTATCTTCAAGAATGACTGATGTCAATGACCAATCAATTACTCTAACAAAGACAATCTGCTTCCTTTTACTTTGGAAAAGGTAGAAGGACCATGTACAATATTAAACATAAATGTTGCCATTTGATGTATTGTACCAGAGTTAGCTTAGAGCTAATCAACATCTGCAGTGTTGTTTATACTAATATTAGTATTAGTATTAACAACAGCTTATTAACAGCTTAGTAGTACGTGGCGACAGGTACATGGGAATAAGGTGGATAAACATCAGTTGCAACTACAGATCAAACAATATTTAAAAAATGGTTTATAAAGCGTTTATAACATTGAATACCTATTAACTAGAGTTTAATCAACTATTTGTTTGCCATTAATTAATGATGGTAAACCATAAAGTGTTAATATTAGTATAATAAATATTACTTTGAAAGAATTAATGCAGTATTTGTGTAGAGATATAAAAGTCCCATGTTTGTAACAGACAGGAGGGAGCTGTAACAGAGTGGCTCAAAAGTTAATATGTCACTGTGGAGCTACTGTATGCTGACTGAACACTTGGCTCAGTGTGTGGAGAGCCAATAGTATCTTCTGCCTCCTCTCTCTGTCTCACTCTTCTTTGTACTCTCTCTCTCTCTCTCTCTCTCTCTCTCTCTGCCGGAGCATCTGTTTTCAGGCAGTGTGGAACAGAGTGGATTAGTGGGCCTGCGCTGTCGAAGTGCGGCGACGAGCATTAAAGCCATATTAACTTTCCATTAAACATCACCTCGCTGTTGAGGGAGAGAGACACAAGCCCTGGGATAAAGCTCCTCTGAGAGCGAGAAGGAGTGTGTGTGTGTGTGTGTGTGTGTGTGTGTGTGTGTGTGTGTGTGTATGTGTGTGTGTGTGTTATTTTTTTTTTTTTCAGAAATCTTGATACAATGTATTTAAGTTCATAAACAAATATGTTGATTCCCTCTGAGGGATTAGGTTATTAACTACTGCCATGGAATAAGATTTTGCTGGTTTCAAGAGTTCTCCTGTGAGCAATACTGGAATGTAACTAAGTACATTTACTCAAGTACACCAACTGTAGCCTACTTCCATTTTCTGCTACTTTACATTCCACTACATTAAGGAGGCAGATATTGTACTTTTACTCCACTACATTTATTTGATAACTATTGTTACTAGTTACTTTGCAGATCACATGCCGAGCCAAAGTAGTGGATTTTTAATTAATATATATTATTGGCAATTGGCTTACAGAAAATGCTGGTAATTGGTCAACCCATAATACACAGTGTATAAATACATTTAAGTATATAGTATTATAATTTACCTTTACTTGTTCTTTTGATACTGAAGTACTTCGACTTTAAGACTTTTGATCAAGTACTTTTTGTCTGGGTGACTTTCACAATATTTTGACATAATATCTTTACTTTTACTCAAGTATGACTTTTGGGTACTTTTCAGTTGATGAAGTTTCTTCATGTGCTTTTTAACTGCATTGGACCAAGGAATGGAAATGTCAGTCTGTGGGACAGCCCACTACTCTGGTCCAGACTAAAACATTCATGTTTGCCACAGGATGAACCAGCATGTCACTTATTCTGTGAAATATTTCAACCTCTACATTTACATTTAGGGCATTTATAGCTTTTGTCCAAAGCGACTTACATAAGTACATTTGTCCTCTCGTAACTTTTCATTCTAGTGCCTCCATCAGGTCAAAATTAGGGTTTCCAATACTGCAAAACTAATAACATTCTCATCAGCTTCAGGTGTACTTTGTGTTCACTGTTCGTTATCTTATGCTAAGATGGTGAACATGATATAACTATTATATGTTCCTGCTTATTATTAACAATGCTAGCATGCTAAAGTTAGCATTTAGCTCAAAGCACAGGCTCATATTGTCTTCAGATTCTTAGTTTTGTTAGCTGAAATAAGTATCCAGTACAGATTAAGTACTTTTTACAGGTTTGATATAAATTGTGAATATGTATGAGAAATGTATCAATATTTGTACTCTTGATGAAGGAAAATCCTCTTTGGGTTGCTGACTGACGTTCATTCATTCAGGTTTATACAAACCGTTTGGTTTAAGCCCTGCCCATCAAAGCTCATGCCCCATGGGACCTTGCTCTAAAACAAGTTAATTATTCAATGTTGAGTGAAAAATAATTTTCGGATCCTGTTTGGACTTTGTCATGAATGACACATATAATGTTTGTCAATTTAAAGGATCATTTTTCAACTCAAGAGAGTCACTGTTCGTCATAAATAAAGTAAAATACCAAATAGTTTTGTGTGAATACGCTCAGAGACCACCAACAATTACACCATCTCACCAACATCATCCTGCCTGAACACAGAAGAAGTATTAAAAAGGTGAAAATACAAACAAATCTGGTCATATTGACACCTGTAGTTACAGTAAAGGACAGTCAGACAGATCTATGAGCTGCTAACATACAGGACCAATCCTACAAGGTTTCAGTTTTGAGTTAAGTTGAATGTCAAACTGAACAACATCACTTATGCAGTTGATGGGTGTGTATTCTTCTTAAATTATGTATTTGAACAGTTTTATACTTGAGTAGTTTTATTACAAACTGTGACTTTCTTGAATTAAAAAAATATCCTTTATATTGACAAACATCATATGTGACATTTATGGCACAATTCACTGTACTGTGTATCTTTTCTGAATAAAGGTCCTGTGATGGTCCACGGCGGGGGACGGACTTCACCTCACTACAGATTATCTATTTGGTGGAACAAACACAGATAAAGATGTATTCCCTACTATTCACCATGACACAATTCACAACTTCAAACATCCATCAGTTGTATGCCTGGGACCTCTTGCACTGGCAGATTAGCAACCCTATACAGAGTCACTCAGTAAAAGTTTAAAAAGTTACAAATCAAACCATATTACAAAAACAAGGCCTTGACTTTATCTTGGAATAGAATATACTGTATGTTTTAGAACATGGGTTTCTTTAAAGTTTCCTCGGGCGTCATGTACAACGAAGTACAGATCCCTGGAATGAAATACTCCCTTGATCAGCCCCATGAATTTTCATCAGGCAGTGTGAGAGTGTGAGAACATCCTCAGCATATTGAATTGATACAATAAAAGTAAAACTTGACCAAAGCGATTAGCTCGTGTTGCTGACAAATATGAGAAATTGCTTGCCTCAGTGTCCCCATCATAGCCTCGGGACACTTGTGACATAGAGCACGCTCGCTGAATGCTCAGTAGTTGTAGATTGGTCATGGGAGCTCAGAGCAACACATCGCTGTGCTAACAATCTTTCCCATTATAAGAGCTTCCATTCTTCCATTCACAGCCCATTCTGCCCTAATCTTATTGGAGTCTCATAACGTTCTGCGGCCCTTCAGCGGGAGGCTTAAAGCACCTGGCAGGTTGTTAAGAGGGGAGCTTGTAAATGCCTGTGGTTAAAATTGGTTCTGGGGTCCAAACACAAGCCAAGCACTGCCGGGGAAGAGGGGAGGGAGACCGATTTGGTTGTCAAGTCCATTTTACATTTTTGTCAGTTTTGTCAGTGGATTGGTTGGGAGAAAGTAAGTGAAACCTGTTGCTTCCGTCTACTTCTGTTGTTTTCTGGTGCTATTCTGATGGTGCTTTGGATCAGGTCTCATCTCAGAACCAGAGCAAACTGATGGTAAGCATGTGGACGATGGGTAGTCACTGCTCCAATACATTTAAAAAACTATTTACAGCAAACTATTGAATGACTCAATATCTTTAAACAGCAGTCATACAAAACATGCTGTATATGAGGTTGGAGCCTAGACACCAAACTCTGCATTAGTGTCTAAAATAAACATTTCAAACGTGAGAAATCGCTACAATCTTAGTCTAGAACCCTTGCTCAACAGTATGTTGTGCAGTAAGGCATACGATTACTATTACTACTATACTATAGTAGTAATAGTACTACTATACCTAAAAAACTTTAATTTTTTAATTGATTCTGTGGACAAAAGCAGTGTGAGCACCACTGCCTTATGTGGGAAAGACAGCTCTGGCTAGCTCGTGTATTTATTTAGAAAGCCAGTGAAAGATTTTTCTTTTTTAAACACACCGTTTATTGCTGCAAGAATGTCAGACAAAGTGCAGCCAAACCACAAGATGGACATGAAATGTAAGGTGAGACATTATATTATATCATATTATATTATATTATATTGAGACATTGCCAATTTTACTTTGTTATCATTTTTGCTGACTACACAGTAAACATCAATAGTAGAGGCAGTCGTTAACATGAGAGAAGAATTTCTATCTTGTTAATCATCTTTTTATTTTATTCAGAATTATGGGTATTACTGAAATATTACTACCCATGATAGTGTACAGATACAAGTGATGACTATATAATTCATAATAGATATAGCATGTGTGTAATGGTCATGTGCAATGATGGTTCTTTGTCATTGTTACAGGTGTTAAAGATCTAATAAGTGGTGGAGCAGGCAAGTATGAATATGTTAACAAGTAGTTGAGGGTGTTTCTATGTACAGTAGGTTTATGTCCGTGGGAGTGGAAATTAGGCTCTTGCACGTGCCCATTGCAGCACTCCAGGACTGTGGCTCTCTATAAAGACCAGCTGGAGTTCCAGGAGTGACGAGAGTCACCTGGACAACAGCCTTACCTTTTGGGGCTGAATGTAATGAGCTTTTCCAATTAAAATGGCACATTATGATAACTATAATCGTGGCACTCCATTGCACTGCTATTCCTACATTCAAAATAAATTGGTCATTAATGCAGTACTCGATCATCAGTGACTGAAATCATTCCCTATAGGCCTAAACCTGATTTCATTGGGGACATCCTGGCATGTAAAATGTGCATATTGACTCAGCAGAAACTTCAGTCACTCACAGAAACATCACAGAATTTCTTAACACAGACTTCCTGTCTTAGTGCTGTGTGTATATTATTATATCAATAGCTATTCATCTCCATGGCAAGCTTGGGGCCTTTGGGTAGTTCAGAGGGGATTTTGTTTTAGCTTGGGGGTTTTCAGAGAGCCTGGGGAAGCACCTTGTCCAAAGGCCTGGATTAAGCCAGACTGGAGGGTTGAGCATAGGGTTGAGGGCAGAGACTGAGAGCTAGCTGAGGTGAAGAGACCAAGGTTAGTGCTAGGCCTGAGGATGAATAAGGCCAGTCTTATTGCTGAGGCGGGCTGAATACAAGGACGCCAGCGCAGCACTGCATGGCTAGCAGGTATTGAGGCGGGCCACGCCACATAATTGGATTGAACGCTGGCCACGGTATTTATGTCACTTCTCGTCTTGTCAATCCCATAACAGGCATGGCAACGGCGTGGGGATCTCCCATGGTGACGGGACTTTGCCTTATTCAGATTGAAAGGAGAGAAAAGAGCCAAGCCTCATTTAATTCACGTTTAATTCTCACTCAAACCGTTTTAAGGGCTGATGTTATTTGCATAACAGGGAAAAAGGGACTCTGCCTTTTCAGTGTCCCTGTGTGTGTATGTGTGTGTGTGAGAGAGGGAGAACAGGAACAGTGTTGTAATTGAAAGTGTATAGTAGGCTTATATATGCATATGCTGAGGGACAAGCGTTCTCACACGGATCAGCAGACAGAGAGATTCTATTGCAGAACACTCATGCGTACTGCTGTTTATCCACAGATTCAAATCATTTATGTGATGGCATTTCTGCTCAGCAGGACACAGTTACATCTCGCCATTGTTAGATCTCCCCATAATTACACAACTATTTTGCCACAGAAACTATATCTTTAAATCAGTGTATTATTAAATGAATCCCGTTCACATTCACTAATTTAGCAACAACAAGTGTATCTGCTTTCATCCGAGATGCATATATTAAAAGGCAGTTTCATTTCATTTTCCATAGAGGCTGAATTTGTAAGATAAAACTAAAATGAGCTTTTTATGGAATTCGATCATGGGATATATTGAAATATACGAATAAACTGAAGTATCATAGATACCACAAAAAAAAATTATGACACTAACACTGTATGAGTAACAACTGGTGCAGACATCAAAGACGTCCAGACAGAGGCTGACCAGCTGTGTAACAAAAGGCCTAAAACATTGAAACATTTAAGATACATGAACGAAATGCATGATATAAAAGTATTTTAATAGTTGAATCTTTAAATGTATCTTCTATGAAAAAGCAAAATAAATATCTGTATATCTAATGAGAGAAGTCTCTTCTGGCACAAATTGACAAAGATCCAGTGACATCCACTGAGGGAAGCAGGGAGATTAGACCAGGGGGAGGTTGCGGGTTCAACTCCCCGACAGAGACAGTATCAAAGAATGTAACCTTATAAACCAATCTGCCAGCATCAAAAAAGTCACGGCATTAGGCAGTTCTGGATCAGTCATCTAGATCATAGTCTTTCCTTACGGAGCATCAGTCTGATACAAATCTTAAGTACCTGTCAGAAATGACAGACAGGAATGCAGCTCAATAAGGAAAGGAGAGCTAAAAGCTGTGGGTAAAATGTGTTGAAATCATAGTAATCATTAACACAATTTACTGACCAATTGAATGTGTCATGTTGCAGAATGGTGAGGAACCAACTGCAGACATTGAGTTAGGCAGGTTGAAAAGCCCAATTACAAAGATTTTAAATCCCAAAAAATTACAGATCACAAAGTCTCAAAACATCTGAGGCAGGAGGAAAGGGGCAACTGGGGATTTCAGGCGAAAGGCAGAGGGGCTGGGAACAATGATGTTACATTAAATATGGACACACAGTTGGAGCTTCATTTAACTGCACATTGGTGTTTTGAGGCCAAAAAATTCAACTTAAAAGTTCAAAATACAGGGATCACTAGGGACTTCTGCCGACTGAGCCAGCTAACTTTCTGTTTAGCACCAGGATAAATGAAACTTAATAAATGAAAATTAATTTAATTGTGTGGCTCTTCTAGACTTTCCAAATGTTACTGGACCCAATTTCTCAAATTCTGACAGTGAAATGAGTCATTTCACGGGAGTTGTGACATAGTTGTGACACTCAAGCAGGACCGCAGCAGCAGGGCCAACCAACATCCATGGGAACCTGGATGAGAGAGCACAGCAACTCCGGGGAAGAAGCCAGTCAGTCACATGAATTAATGAGATATGAATGTGTACAGATAGAGAGGAGGAGAGAGGAGGAGCTACAAGTAACCTTGTATCCTGACAGTGCAGCGTCTGAGTGGGGTAATAGGGTACCATTAGGTCTTTAAGATATGCTGGTGCCTGGCCATGAAAGGTTTTGTATGTGCATAGGAGGATTTTAAATTCAAGTCTGGATTTTACATGAAGCCACTGCAGAGAAGCGGATGTTGGAGAAATATGTTCTCGAGTCAGTACACATGCAGCAGCATTCTTGATCAGTTGGAGAGTCTTTAGAGACTTATTGGGGCAGCCTGATAAAAGGGAGTTACAATAACCCAGCTTTGAGGAAACAAAAGCATGGACTCATTTCTCTGCATCCTTTTAAGGAGTTATAACAAGTTGGAAGGGGGCAGTTGAAATTTAATTTATGTGGGAGTTGAAGGAAAAATCCTGGTCAAAGATAATTCCAAGATTAATTACTGTGGTGCTGAAGGCTAGAGTGATGCCATCCAGAGTAGCTATATCATCAGATAATGAGTCTTTAAGATGAAGTATAATTGGGTATCATCTGCATAGCAATTCAAATTAATGGGGTGGTTTCAAATGATATTCCCCAAAGAAAGTGTTTATAAAGTGAATTACTTTTCAGAGCACAGAACCTTGTGGAACTCTGTGTCTAACTTTTGTATATGGAGAGGAGTCATTGTGAACTTGTACAAACTCAGATCTGTCTCAGTGAAATAAATATGACTTTAACAAGCTCAATGCAGTTCCCTTAATACCAATTAAATGTTCCAGTCTTTGTAAAAGGATGTGATGGTCCATAGTGTCAAAAGCTGCACTAAGACTTAATAATACTAGCACAGAGACAAGACCGATGTGGTTAAGAGATCCTTTGCAACTTTAACCAATGCTGTTTCAGTGCTACAATGCACTCTAAAACCTGATTGGAAATTTGCATTTTCATCTGTCTCTGCAAAGCTATTGTTATTTAGAAAGTCATGTAGAAGATTGGCAGGTGTTTCTCGAGAATCTTAGAGGAAAACAGATCATTACATATGGGTCTATAGTTGGTAAAACCTCTGTCAAGTGTTGGCTTTTTTTAGTTGGGATTGGGTCTAACAGACACGTTTTTGGTTTAGATGAAGAAAGCTGGTGAAGGTCAATGGTAGAAAAGGATTGTAGATATATCTCTGGTTTTAAAAAGATTTTGAGGTTTCTGTGTTGAAGGTTAAATTGGTACTGTTGTACTCTGGTTGGTCAAGGGTTGGAGGCAACAATGAGGCTCTTTAACTGTTCAGCAGTTTCTTTTATCTTCCTATTCAGCGGTGGAAGTGTGCAGCATAGTTACAATGGTGATTAGCTTGGCCCAAACAGATGAAACAAAAAAAACAAACTAAAACTAGCTTTGTTGAGCGTTCCCTCAACCATGATCAGTCATCCAGTCCCTGCTGCTGAGAAACAGCCCAAGGTATGATGCTGCTACCACCATGCTTCACCGCTGGGATGGTATTGGGCAGGTGATAAGCGGTGCCTGGTTTTCTCCAGACAAGACACTTAGAATTGAGGCCAAAGTGTTCAATCTTGGATTCACCAGACCAGAGAATCTTGTTTCTCGCAGTCTGAGTGTCCTTTAGGCACTTTTTTTGCAAAGCTTCCCTGAGGAGAGGCTTCCATCTGGCCACTCTGCCCTGAAGGCCCAGATTGGTGGAATGTTGCAGTGATGGTTGTCCCTCTGGAAGCTTCGCTCATCACACATAGGATCTCTGGAGCTCAGCCAGAGTGACTTAATTAGAAGGATTTTAGATCGATTTTAGCACAAGGCTACAACATAACAAAAAGGGGAAAAAGTGAAGGGGTCTGAATACTTTCTGAATGCACTGTATATAGATATAATGTTCTCTATCTCTATTCCTTGAGCCAATAATAACATTGAAATAATTCCTGTTAGCATCTTTGTTTCAGGTTTTGCTACAACAAATTTGAATTTAACCATCAACTCAGAATTGGCAAAAGAAATAAAAATAACCGAAGAAGAACAAACTTGGGCTTAACAATACCAAGAGTAATGGTTACTTATTTCTTAGTCTTTGGGTGATAGGAACTCTGACTAGGAAACAGACAATTTAATCTGAATATTGAATCTCATCGCAGAGCTCTCTTTAAACCTGAACGTCCCCTACTTACCCCCCACCACTCTCCACTCAGGACTAATCCCTGGTTCAACCTTTGAGTTTAACTTCAACTTTCTCCCTTGATCCAGCCGTCTGCCTCGGCAGGGAGAGAGAGTGAGAGCCAGGGATAAAGTGACTAGTCAGCTTCCTGCTGCTTCCTCTTCTTGTTCTTTGTTGGCTTTCGGCCCTTTAGCCTGGCTCTTTGCACCCAGCATGTGCACACAGAAATACACACACGCACATGTTATGATATGCACAGCCTACCCATGTATATTCGTGTGTGTGGTTTGATCTGGTTTCCTGGTGGACTCTTTTGTGTCGGGGCAGGAAACAGCTAATCCAGCCAGATCCAACTCAGCTAGGGATCTGCTGCTCATATAATCTGACTGGCAGGAGCTCTGCTATGGGAAATAAAAAACAACTATCACATCTGGACTGGGTTGGTTTCTGTGGAGAGATGGCTGTCATTACTATGTCTTCAGTGGAAAATAAATAAATGTTTTAAATTCAAGTCTTCATTTGAAGCAAGGGGAGTAAAAATGAATGATAAGCCTTCAATTTTCATTGTTAGGGTTAGTTGAGTCTGTCAGAGAAAGCTGATGCATTTGGATTGGTAAAACGATCATGGCATTTCAATAGAACACTTTATTGATTCATTAGCTTCAATTAATCTAGTGATGTCTTGTAAATGTTTGGGAATACTCTCCTTTTCTTTTTCAAAATATTAAAGGGGAATTTGGAAATTTGGAAAGCTGGACCCTATATTTCCATGTTTTGGTTAGTACATGATTCATATTTTCGAAAAGTTTTGGAATTGGTCTAGTAAATAACCTTAACTGGCATCTAGTATCTATAATTACAGCTGTGATGGCAGGAGCGCAATCCTTTGGGGCAACACAGACTGTCAAAGTAAGGTAACAATGAGCAAAACACATACAGATGTATGTATCCTACTGTAGAGGACGGACGTTGATCTCATCAGCACAACATACTTGGAAAAATGCTATGGAAAAACAGTTGTACGATGTCCTAGTATCTTGCAACATCACAGAAACAATTCCTACAGGGAGAGATTTCTCTGTACAGTATAAGATTATTTTTGTAACCAGAAACACAAGTCTCATTAAATAGAAGTCTCTGAAATCTGATGAAAAATGGGTCTCGTAGTCACTAATGCTCATTCATACCAACTACGATATTAATTTATGCATTATTTAATAGTTTATATTTACTAGGTTAGTTTTGGGTAGGTCTGGGGTAGGTTAATAATGTTAGGAAAGGGTTAATTATGGTTAAGCTATGCTTATTCTGCACTATGAAATTAAAAAGCTTCACTTAAAGGAGGGTTGTTTCAACTTTACAACCAGGGTCACAAAGAGAAATGACCCCAGTTATGGAAAGTCATGCTTATGCAGTATAACTTGCACACTAATTTATAGGTTAGGCCAGGGGTCACCAACCTTTTTGAAGCTGAGAGCTACTTCATGGGTACTGAGTCATACGAAGGGCTACCAGTTTGATACACTCTTCTGAAATAACAAATTTGCTCAGTTTGCCTTTAGTTATATATGATTATTAATGATTAATGATACTCATCTATGTGAAGACACTGATCACGTTAATGATTTCTCACAATAATTATCAACAATGACTTAACAAGGTGGGAAACAGATAATATCAATATTCAATTTTCATTTTTAGAACAGGCCTGAGGGCTACTCATGTGGTCCTTGGGGGCTACCTGGTGCCCACAGGCACCGTGTTGGTGACCCCTGGGTTAAGCTATACGCTAATGAACGTCGAAATGAAAAAAAAAGAAACAAGAATACATGAAGACCATGAAGTGTGTCCGCTGATATTTACCTTTAACATAATATGTTGGAAATTGGAGGAAGAACAAGTGGACAGGCATTACCCTCATTATCATCAACATTGCTTAAAAACTAATAACTAAATTAAAAAATAATAACTAATGTTAGTAAGTATCTTAATACGTGAACCCTTAATACATGTTAACAAGAGACATTTGTTAACTGTTACTTAAAGCTTAGTATTGTATTCATTACTGTTGGTTAACGCTTATTACTCTATTATTGTGCTGATAGCATCTATTAATGAAATATTATTACAATCCTCATCAGTTAAGTGATATTTAACAGCTGATTAATGCTTAATACTGCATTAACTAATGTCAATTAATGTGCACAAATTATATATCAAATTATCATAGAGGAGCAAATGATTACTTGTTATAAAAAGTAATCATCTGAATTAACTGAAAACACAATGTATCTCCTGCTTACTGGACCTTTCTTACCTTTCTTGTTGTAAATGGAGCCTTAAGGCGTGTACATGCAGTGAACCTTTCTGTTCAGGAGATGAAATGTGTATGTGATATCTGAACATCATAATTATTGTTGGACCAGGAACATAGTTCCAGATATATTCAGTAATGCATTTATACACAAGACTACCTAAACATTGCATGTGAGCATGTCATCTGTGAAACACAACTATATGTGAGTATTTCTTGTGGAATTAAATGTAATTTGATATCATTGAAGCAGTATTCATTCTGCTTTCTCACATAACATTGGAGGACTTGTAAGAAACTGATTAGAAACAGCAGAGTGTGTGACAAAACTTCTTCAGAATCATGAGGAAATTGTACTGTTTTTCCATAGCAGTTTTCCAAGTATGTTGTGCTGATACATATACACATACACCTGTATGTATTTTGCTGATTGTTACTTTACTTAGATATTTGAGCTTCATTGTGCACAAGTTTCACAGGTAAAGAATGTTTTCACATTCATCTTCACATGGTCTGATATTCCTGTGCTGGCCCTTCCTGAAACATCAAAATTAATGTTGTCCCAGGACTTTGACAATACAAGATGTAATTGGTCAGCTGCTATGATGCAACTGATCAATTACATCACGTCAAGGCTTTGCAACTTGAGAAAAAGAAGAGAAAATATCCTTTTGAACACGTAACATTCTGCGAAAGGGTCTGTTTAAACCAAAACCATGTTTTCCCAAACCTAACCAAGTATTTCTGTTGTCTGAACAGTGACAGAAACTGAAATGAACATAAAATAACAAGTGAACTTACTGTTAAGATATTAAGTGAACAGTTTAGCAATCTGTTCTAAATGCGATCAAAACCCAGGCTGTCTGAGTTAGAGTCCCATGCTTAATCCATTCAGCCAAGACAGTCAGTGCCAAATATGTTTTTTGTTATGGTCCAACGATAAATTTGATGTTCAGATATCACATACACATTCATCTCCTCAACAGAAAGGTTCACTGCATGTACACGCCTTAAAGCTGAGATATGAGGCAGTAAGCAGGAGATACAGTGTGTCTAGCAGTTAAACTTTTGAAACAAAAAGCATTTGCATTTCATAGATTCTGGATGAAGAGCGGGATGCAGTAAAGAGTCGTGGTTGTCTAAGGTTATTATTCAAAGCATAGTATTTTTATATTTCTTAAAACATGATAGTTGGGAGCTTTAGAAATTGTGGATTTGCACCAGATAATGGAGGCAGACTTTCCAATTCAGAGAGAAATGATGTGCTTAAAGTTAATTAATCTTTTTACACATTATTCTAACAAACTATTTCATAAAGATTGTTAGTATTGTTAGTATGACATTTAAAACCTGTCAGAGCACATGGTCAGTTTAGTCATACTTTGGCCTTCATCAGTGAGGAGAACATCAAACTGCAATCAATAAGTCACAAATATAACATGATAGTGCATTCATTAGTATAACAACAGTATAACAGTAGCCCTTCTCACACAGAGACTCCGCATTATTGTCGCATAAAGACGCACCAGTGTGTCAATTCATACAGCACGCTGGTGCTGCGCAACCAAAAGAGGCCTGACGGTACATATCATGACGTTGAGATGTGTGTTTTTTTTCAATGTGATTCCCCAGTTTTCACCTGTTAAACTAAACATGTACCTGCTGATCTTATGGACGGTGTTATAATGTGTTACGATTGAGACAGACAAATGCTGTCTTTCGGCCAGAAATGTGACCAAGAGTTAGTAAGACAGACAGGATGACAGACACTTTTCCATGTATGGATACTGTATTTCTTTCCTTATAGAAGTTGCCAAAGACACGACCAGTTACCACATTACTGTTGTTTGGTCCTGTAACGTTGCTTTGTGGGTTGAAGTGTGGGACATTTCTCTTTTATTTGATGAGTCAAGGCTCTTTTTTAGTTGTCAGACTGTGAACACCATCACATACCTGTGTAGCTTTTCCCGTGCTACCATGGGTAATCTTTGCGAGCAACGCACACACAGTTCTGGATTAAGCCGGTCTTTATTCATCTTAAACCACTCACTAACAACCAACACACAGTAATGCACTTATCGATTGCAGCTTGTGCGTTTCATCTACAGCTGCCTCCAGCTGCTCTCCTGTTCATCTCCCCACTGAGATCCAGCACACTACTGGATTTAAAGGGAGACAGTGATCAGCAGACAGGTGCCAGCTTTGCCAATCACTCACCTGGCGCTGCTCTCCTGAGCCCTCTCTCTCTCTCTCTCTCTCTCTCTCTCTCTCTCTCTCTCTCTCCCCCACCCTCCACATTGGTGCACCTTTTTTCTTTCATCCTGCTACAAAGACTCAGAAACACAGGAGCATGTCACTCAACTTCCTTTGCATTCACTGTGACTTCAGAGTCTTTTTCATCTTATTGTTGACGCTTTTGTGAAAGTGACTGAAAGTACATCTATTGGAATGACATGATGGACAGCAAAGCTCCATTAAGGGGGATATTTGATATTGTTAATTACTAGATCTATAATACCTGGTCAATTAATCAAAAGTTTATTTAGGGTTCATTAGCTGGTTCCACCCTGCCAGATGTTTATGCTTTTAATATATCACTCTAAAATGAATGTGTAAGATTTCTTTTTCGCTGCACAGCGAGTCATACACACAGTTATTTCTTACTGTGTATCATTCATTTTCCACCCCTATGGCTTTTAAGTAATGCAACTTTTGGCACATTCATGGAACAGAGTAGATGTTTAATCAGTAACTACACTTTCAGCTTTCTTGCTTGATCACACTCTAATTTAGAACAAGAACTCACATTTTACATTTACACCACGCATTAACATTTGTCCTTATCCGGATAACGTGTCCAGATATGGATTGCATTTTAATACTAGGCGTTTTTGTCTTGTCAATGATTTATAAATAGAAAAAAATCATCAGATTGCTCAAAAATGGAAATAAGCCATAGTAGTGGCCCGACAGTACATTCAGGCCCAGTTTCTTGTTAAATGTGCGTCATGACTGCTCAGAATCCTGCTGGTGTTATCGCAGTTCACATTGCCTGCAGTGTGTACAGTATTTCAGCAACTGGGCACATAAACACACACCCCTGTGTGTGCGCATATGTGTGTATGTGTGAGGGTATGATGACAAACCGTGGCTGCACCGTGTCCTTTTTCGCCTGCCTCGCTGAAGCGGATGTCCTGGTGGGTCAGAATTGGAGGGTACTGCTGCCTTGTGTTAGGATCACCAGATGGCCTCTCTTCCCGGCAACATCGTGCCAGATACATCCTTGAAAAAACGAACTATCAAAGCTCAGCGAACGACCTACAAGCACGACTGTCAAATGTACAAGAGAGAAAAGAAAGGGAGTCTGTCTTTATCTGGTCAGGAAAAGCTGCAGGGCAGTGCTTAATAGAAGTGCAGCTGTTTCCTCAAACCTCTTTAACTCCCGTGAAATGGTGAAAGAAAACATTGCTGAATAATTTACCCTGCATCAGTGGTGGGTGGGGAGAAAACTCTGGATGAGGGGTTGGGGTTAACATCGCCCTGCTGGGTGCCTCACTGCAGAAATTACAATTGAATTTTCTTCATTAAAAAAGTCTGCTCTGCGAGGACATCGCTCATTTCAGCTCCTCAGTCAGTTGGCGTGGTTCATCTCTTTTTCAGATGTAATAATCGGGCCATTTAGATCTCATTTGCCTCCGTATGAACAGGAGCTAACACAGGCTGATTTCCCTCCTCTGCTCTCTTTCGTATTCTCAAGACGTTTCACACTAAACTCTGGCAATCTCATACCATCTCCTTTTGAGGGGTGTGTTTGTTTTTCCTCAGATAAATCTCAGGGAGGCACATCAAAGCCTGTGTGGGTATGTGTGTGAATGTGTGTGTGTGTGCACTCATAACGGGATGATCTGCAGATTACACACTTACTACATGGTCTGTTGAAAGCTGTGGACAGCAGTCTGCCTTTTGAGATGTGATGATGGATGTCCGAATAACGGATACTGACACTGTACTGCTGCACTGCAGAATAACACTGATTTTAAAGTGCGAGCAATAAGTGGAATCATTTTGGATTTTGACACAACAGAAGTTATTTTCAGTCCAGTGAATGTCGACTGTAAGTAAGCCAGACTGAAGCTTAGCTCCTCATATTGGCAGGCTGCCTGTATAACACTGTAGAAAAAAACAGTCATGGTTCTTTATTAAAAATAAACAAACTTAATTCAGTCCCGGGGTCTTCTCTGCAGGTCTGTTGTGCAGCTACAGGGACTAATGGGCATACCCAGCGTGTCTCAGTAAAAGCTCCATTGTAATTGAGCCCAGCAGTGAACACTGGTAACTTTTCGTCTGCTGAATAATGGATAAACTCAACAGCTTTTTTTCACCGGGAGAGTGATTCTCTCGCATGCATGAGTCCTGTCTTCACGATGACAGCCGGGCCTCTCGCCTCCACGGGGGCCACTGTGGATGAGGCTGCCAGGCAAACACACTCAGAACTTGTAACACATGACTGTATGTCACAGTAGGTCACCTATTATAGGGACCTGCCGTGGAAAAAACTAGAATGTATAACCTCAAAGGGATGGTGTTGGTGTAGATTTCTTCATATTTTTGCTGTCTGCTGAAGGTTTTTTTTTTTTTCTTACTCGTGTGGAAAATAGGGATGCTAACCGATTAGTTGTTCTAAAAAACATTAGTTGCCAACTATTTAGATAATTGGTTGATTATTTCAGTCATTTTCCAATCAAAACAGTCAGACATTTGCTGGTTTCAGTCTTGAAATGAAAGCATTTGCTGCTTTTTTGTGATTAACGACTACAAATTAAGAATCTTTGGTTTTTGGACCATTGGTTGGACAAAAAAGCACTTTCAGCTGTGGGAAATTTCTTGACATTTTGTTGACCAAACAATTAATCGTCAACATAAGCATTAGTTGCGGCCTTCGAGGACAATTACTCCTTTGATCACCAAATGACATCACCAAATGTTGTCACATGAGAGGATGATGATCAGGATTCATGATCGTGGAACCCTCATTTCCTTTTCCTCACTGTCATTAGCCGTGCTCCAACCTGCAGTATGTTTTGACTTCATGATGGGGTCGATGATTCTAAATACATCCACGTTGCGTGCCCTAAGCATGTGTGTCAGCACTGTAATCCATCAGTGTGCCACATGAAAAAGGTGAAGTCCACCTTGCTTTTCGGTGTTTTTTGAAAGCCAAATGAGTCACAGGTCAAGCTGTGGAAAAAAAACAACAAGCTAATCCACTGTTGTCTATGCATGTGCACCAGGAATCCACCTTGTCCTTTCGTTAGCACTGAGGTCAGACTCACTTAATAACTAAGAAATGGGGTCACTACCTTTGAGTTGGGGTCTAGGCCATTAAGAATAATTAGGAGGAATTCCAGCTGCGTCTCACTCAGGGCCCCATTGACCTGTGGTGCCCCCACCTTTTAAAAGAACACACAATCAAGCGGCAACGGCTGCAGCACTTCACTCTGCCCCAGAGTGTGTCTGTTGAATGAAGAGGAGCGTTTTGCAGAATTTTTCCTGAGCGGTGGTTGTTCATGTTTCTACATCAGCATGGCCTCTTTCCCCATGCAGCTTTTCTACATCAGTGAGTCATGCACTTGCCAGCCTCTGGGCTCTTCCCCCGTCTTGCTTGTCTCCTTTATCTTTTTCTCTATCTCTTCCTATTTATCCCTGTTCTGCAAATGGCCTCAGCTTATGTTGCTCTATATTGTAAATAAGTAAACTGGGTGGGAGGTTAATGAATTTTAAGACTAAACATAAGGTAGAGTGGTGGCTTTGTTGACCCTTGACTGACCCTGGTTTTAATACATTCATAAACCATAAATCACATGTACAGTACAACACAATAAATGAAAGAAATGTTTAATCCTCAGAATTTGGACACATACATTCTCAATTGGGTGTATATGAGAGCCAGGCTTGGGAGGAAACAAGTTAAAATTCTCAAGAAATATGAATATGTATTCATACAGCCTCAGTTGTACATTGTTTTAAGTGCTAACTAGCCAATGTTAGCATGTTAACACACCACACTAAAGTGGCGGATTTGGTTATTATACTTGCTGAACATCAGCATGTTATTGTTTTTAGTATTACAAATATTATTTTCACTATTATTGTGAAATTGTTAGCATGTTGATGTTAGCATTTAGCTCAAGGTTTGGTTTGCTTACTGTAAGCAAAGCTTCACAGAGCTGTTAGCATGGCTGTTGACTCTGGTGTTCTCAAATAATATGATTGTGGGGGATAAAAAGGACAACTCAATTTTAATTCTCACATGACAATCATGCAAATTACAACACATTTTTTTTTTTAATATTGTATTTAATAATGTTAATAATTAGACTTTAAGAATAAAGTCTCAGTTATGCCCAACTTACAATTACAGACTTATGTTTGTAACTACTTTCGTCTGTCGCATTTTTATAGAGCTATTACAAACTCATTTGCCCTCCCAAGTCCTGAAGTTTATAAGCTGCGGCAAGAGCACTCCTGTCGACAGGGACGAGGCGGTTATGGAAATGAATCCTAAAAGCCTGCCACTGAATGTACCATCTCCAGCAGACACTGTTCACCTCTGCCCCTCTGAGTGCATGCAAATTGATTGCCTTGGCTTGGAGTCATGTTAAAGGGCCGGTGGATTTTGAGGAACGTGGGTCTTGTCAGAAACACCTGAATTTTTTAAAGAGCCATGGGAAAGCAAGAGAGGGTTTTAGGGAGTGTGATGAAACATGCTGCTGAGTATGCTGTGACAGTAACATGGGGATAGTGAAGAGATGACATCTAGCTTTTAAACAGACTGGTGTTTGCTCTGACTAATTCCTCAACTCTTCCTCCTCATCCCTCGTGTGTCTCCAGATCAAAAAGACGTCAGAGGCCACCCTGACCACCATCCAGGACATGGTAACGATCGAAGACTATGACGTGTCCGAGTGTTTCCACCACAGCCGATCAACAGAGTCGGTCAAGTCCACTGTGTCGGAGACGTACCTCAGCAAACCCAGCATTGCCAAGAGGAGGGCCAACCAGCAGGAGACAGAGCAATTCTACTTCATGGTGAGGAGAGATGTGTGGTTTAACATGAGTGGACGCTCGTGGATATGACTTCAGAGATTTCTGTATGAAAATAGAAATAAATCTCTCTTGCTGACTCTCTTTGATGCCTTTCTGTACTTCTGATGTTTTCAAAAAAGTGAAAATGCCAGACTTCTCATGTCTGATTTATATAATATGTTTAATAGCTACTGCAAAAATCTGAGACTAAAAATTCAAAGCATTTATCTGGACTTTAAAATGCTTTAATCCGTGCATGCAAATTTAACACTCCCATGCACCAAGCCCCTTTGAAATCTTTGATATTCCCATTTTGTAAGGCTAACTGCTATCCTGTTCCAGTCTGAAGATGGACATGCTCTGATAACAGCTTTAAAAAGTCCTTTGCCCGTGGCTTTCTTATCATAGATTGCTGTCTTAAGAGCGGCTGCTGTGGCTGGCACTCAGGGCCGCCGTGTAATTACTCTCAATTCTCAACAGAAATTCCGGGAGTTTCTGGAGGGCAGTAATCTCATCTCCAAACTGCAGGCCAAACATGACTTGCTGAAGAGGACACTTGGTGAAGGTAGAGTCACGATCCCTTTACTTTTATACTGTGCACTGTTCCTGCTAGAGTCTCCGGTCGGCTTCCTTCAGCCAAAATGAGGACGTATTTCAGCCCTAATCAGTCCCCCAACATCCAACATAACCGTTAATTCATTGATCTTTTTTTTATTCTGCAGTCCTGCTCAGCAAATCTAAGCCTTTTCCATGGCAAACTTCCCATTGTTTGCCTGCTTTTTCCACTAGTCAAAGCTCTTAGATGGCAATCTAGGTTTTAGCCAGGCAAGCCAGAGCTTGGAAGGGGGATTGAGAATTTGTATTATCCGTCTTAGTGATTGATTTGCTCCCAACTTATGGACCGCCTTGTATTAGCGGGGGTGGTGGTCATTACCGACGCTCTCGCCTTGTTCTACATTGGTGGGATCTCCTCGAGGCCTCAGCTAATCTACCGTCAACCCAGTGAGTGTCTGTCAGTCATTGTTCCACCCAACAGTCCTGGTGGTCTCACTCAACTCAACTGTCCACTTAATGGGTAATGGAGCTAACAAGGAAGAGAAAAGCCTCCTGCTTGTTCCCACGTGCTCTTTAATCATATTGTTGTCAATGACATGAAGTACAGTATGAGTCACTCTGACACACAGACAGGTCAGATCCTGTTCATGGGAACAGATGGCCACAAATTCAAAACTACTCCTGTTTCTCCAAAACCATTTGGAAGCTATTTTGTACTCTCCGCCTGTCAAAACTTGTAGCTCTGTTTATTACTATAATGATTAGTGTGACAGGGTGCCTAGGTCAGATGTAATCGTATGACTATGTGCCTGGTAGATGTTGTGCTTGTACTGTAATTGTAATGTAGCTAACGTGTTCTCTGTAGAAGTCACTGTGCAAGTTATGTCTGTGTTTGCATGCGTAGGTGTGTGTATTTGTGCTGCTCAAGAGGCCAGCGGTTGTGGACAGATGGCAGGCTTCAAATGCTTCACTAGGCAGATGCAAAATGTACCGCAGGGACCTCAGAGATGGGTCCTGGCATGTCCTCCCATCTAACTTCCGCTCACATCTCTTATCTTTTCCCTCTCTGTGCCCGCAGGCCACAGAGCTGACTACATGACCACAAGGTAAAGTACACGTTCACATTTCAGGATCTGTGCATATTGGAGATGCACATCCAGTCCACTTTCTTTTCAACAGCGGCAGAAATGTTTCATGACATGTAGCAGCACACAGTTTGCCTCAGGAAATTCTCATGTGAAGTCCTTTGTGACGTTGAAAGCAGAGGAATAATGGTCCCTGGAGAGCACCAAGCAGATGTACCGGTCACTGTGTTTTCTAAGACCAACCTGGTGTTGTGTTTATGCGTTAATCTACTTCTCATGACCAAAGCCACCATATGTCACTATGTGGCTTTTAAAGGGAGTGAGAGGTGGTATAGTGAAGAGTGTTTAGCCTAAGAAACAAGAGGGGAGGAGAATTTGCATGAACTTTTAAAGAACAACAAAAGAAGAGCAGACAGGAAGGGATGGGTCAGTTGACTCTTTAGTCTGACTCCTCATTGTTTATGTTCAAATATGGAAATAACTTTGAATATACTCCCATTACTTTATTTGACCATTTTTTGGTCACTTATGTTGGTGTAGTGGCATATTTCACTGATTTTACAAAAAAATTATAAAAATACTTTTAGTCCTTCACAAGGAAATGTACCAGTTATATAGCCATCGGCTGTGAATGGTCAGTCAGCAAAGAAGAGAAAAAATTGTATATATAACTTTTATATATAATTTTTTGTTATTTGTATAGTGTTTATAATCAAATCAATCTAGGTTGAACTTTATTTCACCCTGATAGAACTGTAGGGAAAAGGTCATATTTTTTTAAAATAACTCAAATATTTCCCTTTGTATACACTTAAACACTTGTATACACTGGGATACTGTGCAATTTCAGAGTAAAGCGAAAATAAAGATTGGTGAATTGTTTCGATTAAAGAATCAAGCAAGAATACCAGAAATTCCCTACTTCTGTCCTCTCAATTAGGGTTTTGGGCTGTTATATGATGTCACCTTGAGCTCTGCAAAACTGTTTCCCAACATTTTATAGACTAAATGAGAAAATCAGTGGCAGATTTATGATGAAAATAAATGGTTGCAGGTTGACATCAGTATTTGTGATCAAGTAAAACATCTGTAAAGTATCGTTGCTCTGTCAGCTGACCCTGTTGAGGCAATTGTACGCCTACGGACACAGTTGTCTTCTTATTTCAGAGAAATGTCCGCCTTTGTGTTTGCATGGTCAGATATTTAAAACATCTTCAGGCCCTTTCTCACAGGGACAGTAATTATGCCGCTATGATTGAGCAGCAGAAGAAACCAAAGTCCCGGACTCTTTTACTCTCATTCCGTCTGGTCACAAGAAGCCAAACTGCATTAAGTCACAGACCCACATCCACACAAACTAAGAGAGCCAGATCCCCCACAGGGCCTGTCATGAGGTGGATGCTGACACATACAAAGCTCCCAGCAGGTCTGATATTTCACTGCCCTGTGATAGCCTGTGGTGAAATAAAAGCCAGGCTTATAGAGAAAAAGTTTGTTCACGGCTTTCAGCAGTGTCTGAAAATACCCTCAGTCACCTTTCCATCATCTCAAGTCGAAAGGTTTTGAAGATTAGTCAGCCTCAACTTCAAGTTTCTGAAGGACACAAAGGTTATTGGAGAATAGATGAACCACTCTGAGAGGAAAACTGCATTGTTTACTTACTCTGATGCATTCTTTGTATTCTAGACATCCCAACGGGCCGTACAAAACCCACACTGGCACGCGGCGGGCTAGACCCCGCTCTGTTTTTAATGTTAGGTTATTTAATGGCAATTTGGAGTCATTTATCAAGGTACTGATCACCAGTCTGCCCGCTTGACATTGCTCCTCCTCCTATCTATTTTCTGTCTTGCTCTGGCTTTCTGGCCATTTTGGTGGGTTCCCCCAAAGCATCTTAGCTTTGATTTGTCTTTTACCAACAACAACAACATATTTGTGCTAAGGTGGGTTCTGGAAACCCTCCTCATGAGTCAGTGAGCTCTGTCAGTCTGCGTCTGAGATGTAAAGGGTGGCAATGATAGATCAGGAGGAGAGGAGCAGCAGTCGGAGGGATAAATGTTTGTCTCCCTCTGTCAGCTCCCCTGACTCACTGCTGACCTGGCATCACTGAGCTACTCTGGTAGAGATACTCTCCTCCTCCTCCAGGGTGAGAGCAGAGGCCAGTGAAAAACAGCAGTATAAATGGCAGTCAGGGAGCGGATACCAGACTGATAAGGTGTTGCTGCCTCCCTCCTCCGGGCCTCTTCACTGCCTCTCGCTGGTGGCCGTGTCCAGTCCTGCCTGGTCCTGTCCACTTCCTGTTGTTTACAGAGTGGAATGAGGGTGCGCTCTTGGTGAAAGCTTTGGTGGACAGCTTCTGTGGTGCTAATCTGGGTCTTGCCTTTTTTCTCTGTTTCTGTCTCTCTGTGTCCATCTCTGGCTCTCGCGACACTTCTCTGTAGCCGCGGACGACGGAACTCACACGCTCGACATCAGGTAGACACCTTGAAGCATCTTGGGGGGGCCCATGCTGCTTGCCTGCGCTCTTTTCTTTTACCTGTCCTGCCGTAACAACATTTTCACTCCATGTCATGTGTGTTTGTTACCTGACTTCAGTGAGTCGACTGAGACAGACTGAGATGACTGAAGATCTTGCGGCAACCTGGATAAATCTTTAGTTTGAACCGTTATTTCCCAGCATGGACCATTTCCAGCTTCAAAATTGGTATTGAATTCATGTGACACAAAAGAGTCATGCCCAGTCTCACATATCAAATGGGATAGTATTACATAATCGTGCTGCCCCAGACCTGTGCCTCACAGCTCCACTCCAGCGATAGATAGTCGATTTTGGCATGGTGGCTGTGTTTTGACCATGTGTATACCCCCGAGGGCTGTAAACAGATCCACTGTATCATTAAAAGCATGTACTGAGTCCCTGTCCAGCACTGAGCTGCAGGAGCAGCTGGCACCAAGTGCGGAACAAGAGTGCACGTCCATGTCAAAGTGCGTGAGAGGAATGTGTTTTCTCTGAAGGAGACGCTGCTGCTCCTATCATCCCACCACTTCTGCCCTCCTCCTGTGGCTCTGTAGATAAGTTGATTCAAACACAGGGTGCACTTGATAGCATAACAAGACACAGAGTATATTTAGGAGCACTGGAGGCCCAGGGTTGAAATGCATTGGACAACAGGTTTGTGCATGCTTGTTGTTGAGTTTTGTACACTCTGATGATATTTTATAATCAGTGAGTTTAGTTATTATAGGAGACTGGGCATGAAAAGTCAAACAGCCGGAGCTCAGTCTGTCTCAGTAAGGTCTCATAAAGGTAACCCTCACTTTGTATGTAACCCCACGGATCATACTTACACTGGGTGTGCATGTTTGTAGACTTTTAGTATCACATTAGTAAGTTCTGTTAGAGCCTGACCGATACACTAACAGGCCCATGTAATTAGTATTTATTGGGACATCACTGACCTTTGTCTTTAGATATATGCAAAGAGTTTGCAGTCAGCAGTTAAATATATTGTGTACATTTGAGGCTGCACATTTTAATCTAAATATAAATAATTGTTATTTATAGTTGTTTAGAATCATTCAAATTTCAATTCCATATACTGATCAAAAGAAGTGTTATCTTATATTTATACTGACATAAGTTTATCATAGAATGTATTTAATATATTAGATCACACAATATATTTTAATAGATTTTTAGCATTCTCAATTATTGATATTATTAAAGACATCATTAATAACTGGTTAATTTATAGTTTATTAAACTTTAGTTAACATTTATTTTACTGCTAGAACGACATGCTTCATATACCATTTATCAAGCAAAGTTTTATAAACATCAGGTAAAGCTTTATTACAGTCATCCAAATAATGTTAATGGATGAATGACAAAGTATTTGTTAACCGTTTACAAACTATTAAAGCTTTCCCAATAATAAAATAATAAAAACTTAATAAAAGGTTTGGAAGCATTTCATTGTTTCAGCATTTCTAACTAAAGTTGGCTATTAAAAGATAAATTAACTTTTAACTATATATGTACAATTTATTAATAATGGTTATTATTAAGTGTTACCGATATGGATAGTGTCCTCAAAATTCCTGTATCTGTCAGGCTCTAGCTATAAATTATGTTGGTAAAACATCAAATTATAATTGATGTGACATTTGTGAGTTTCTGTTTATTTTGCCTCTGAAGGACTCTGGACAAGCTATCCCCCGCGTGGTTGAAAGCTGCATTCGCTACATCAATTTGTATGGTGAGTCAGTTGTTGTCACACAGTGTGGAGAGACATTTTCTCACTTCAGCTCTGCAATCATAAATTGATGACTGTATTTTATATGCTCTATGATTAGTTCTTATGACAAAACTGCTACCCGTTTCATTTCCAAGTCTTCTTGACTTAGGTTAAAAGTGATACTTGAGTGACTTCCAGGCACTAATTGTTTGGGCGTGTGCATCGTGTTTCATGTCGATGCTTCAATGTGTTCCACTTAAGCTGCAGTCATGGGAAAATGCAGATTCCATCGTGTTTACACCAGAGCAGCCTTTTTCACCAAGCTTTTCAAACACACCGTGAGACAAACAGGCACATAGCTTACCCTGGCACAAGTGTTTAGTTACAATTTTTGAAAAAGACACTCTGAAGGAATGCGAACTATAAGCATTTAAGATGTGATCTCTTAGTTTGCAGCCTCCACTGATGACGTCAAGAGAAATCTTAAAGAGACAAACGGCAGACTAATCACACTTCCTCCTGACCCTTGACCTCTCCTCTTATTAAGTCCTAATCCCAGCTGGAAGACACTTTAGTAAAGCTTGATTGCGGTCTCCCTGCCTCATTAATTATCCTTAATTAGAAAAGTGAAGGGGCTTAACGAAGAGGATGTGCCTCTGAGGTCCAACTAAAATAGGCTTTATTTGCTGAGTGAGAGAGTTTCTTTCTGTGACCGTCTCAGTGGATTTATGACCATGTTGAGTGTGTCTGTGCTATTCCTTTACCTTGTGTTTCTTCCTTACCATCTTTCTTTGTCTTTCTCTGTTCAGGCCTCCAGCATCAAGGTATATTTCGTGTATCTGGATCCCAGCTGGAAGTCAATGACATCAAGAACTCATTTGAAAGAGGTACATGATGTTTTTTAAACTGTATGTCCTGCATATTATCACGGTGATCTCTATTGCATTGCACTCCATTGTTATCAGGTCCAAATGTTAGGGATTAATCATGACACATTATATTGACCATGTTTAGCCATTGTGCTTTTCGAGTATAATGTGCTTTTTTTATAATCAAGGTGATCGAAATGACCTGCTGACTTGTCTGTGTCTTAGGAAACGACCCTCTGACGGATGAAGAGAATAATCATGACATCAACTCGGTGGCTGGCGTTCTCAAGCTTTACTTTCGTGGTCTGGAGAACCCTCTTTTCCCCAAAGAGAGGTTCAATGATCTGCTGGCCTGCATCAGTAAGAACATACACATTTTATCTTCAGTGAAACTATGAAAAACACATATTAAATAAAGAAAAACTTTTAGTTATCAACCATAGACATAAATCATTAAACCTACAAGCTGTAGATCTAGCACTTTAGCATGTTATGGTAAATAATACAATGTAAAGCGCCCGGTATACTCGCCATTGCCGACCTGTCGCGCGACAACGTGACGTCACGGGAGCGGCGAACAGGTTTATTAGCGAACAGATAAACAATAAGATAACACTTAACAATAAGATAAGCAATAAGGTGCATTAAAATGTGCATCAAAGTTCATACATTCATCGCGGGTGCTCCTGGGTGTGCTCTAACATGCTGGGAAAGCGTGACCTCGAACTCATCCATCTTCCTGTTTCCGGTTTGGCGCGCTCAGCTGAAAAAAAAAAGAGTGGTGCGCGACCGGCCCTAAATCCTGGTGCGCCAGCAAGATCGACGTCATTTTGACGTCACATTGTGCGACAGGTCAAGAGCGGCTAGTATACACGGGCCTTTAGGATGAGCAGATTCTCCATTTCCTTATATTGAAAATGTCTGATAATGGTGGAGGCGAACGCCTGCTGGATATTGTAAGTTTTGTGGTTGAAGCACTGTCCTGGGACTATAGTGTGTGTATATATAGTTGATAGCAGATACAGTCCTCAGATGAAACAGTATAATAAACTGTCTGTAGTGTTTCGTCAGCAGAACGACTCTTACTCCTCCTTCTCTTTTACACTTGGTGTTGATACTACTCTTTGGTATGTAGTAGAGTTCTGAGAAGGATGATTATCTGTCGTTAGTGGCACAAAGTTGGCCATGCTTGCTGCAATGTGGTGGAATGTTAAATGCCCGCAGCTCTGAATCTTTAATGATGTCCTCATAAGAATAGTCACGTTGTCAGTTCACACATCAGTCAGCTCTTTGTGTGGCTTGTTCTGATCTTTAGACATTACTTGGGGGGACTTTGAGGTTCTGTTACTCAACAATTAAACATGCACAGAGTCACATGGGCACAGCTTGTGCTGTAATGCCCGGTGCAGACTGTGTGTGCCATGTGTACTTTACACACAGGCTTTTGTCTACTAAGTCTAAGTGTGTTGTGAAGTGTGTCTGTGTGTGTTTCCTGGGTGTGTGCTGTTACACATTTGTGCAGGATGAGTGATGGGGATTCCCTGTTTACATTCCCCAGCTCAACATGCCAGTGATTGCAGTGTGGGCTGAACGCCCAGCAGGCTCCATATTAAAACCCTCTGCTTATTCCATATGGAGCAGCTCAGACCAGCTACAAGAACACTTTTCTATTTAACTGCTCTCGGTTGAGTGTTTTTTTTTCCTCACGGCAGTTACTGTTATCTTTCATTTTGGCAGCAGGGATGCTTTGCGTGGGAGTGCTCACACGTGTGTTTGTAGGTGATGTATAAGCTTACGCTAGCGTAGATCTTTAAGTAGTAGCTTCTGAAGTGCTCAGGAACCTCCCAGAATCCTCGTTGGGTATTCATGAAAAATGAAATGCATCACAAAGATCCCAGAAGCCCAAATCCCAGATGGCACAAAGTGGCTGGAGGGTGACAGGGCTATTTTTAGCAGCAGCAGATCCCCTGCTCAGCCAAAAAAGATAGGCTGCTTCAAGTGTCAAAGCAGAACAAATGAGATGGTAATGAAAGATACAAAGGTTGGCATTCTCTGCCATGTTGATAAAGCACAATCTGATACAGATTTTAAATACTTTTAATGATAATCTTCCTGCAAAAACTGTACGCTCAGCTCCTTGGTTTGTCCCAAGTCTGAAGTTTGGAAGTCTTTCTTATAACTTTGGTGTGTTCATGAGCTTAGAATGTGGAAACAAGATGTATACTACAAATATCTGTTGTATTTATCAGGGTTAATGCTGTTACATTATTTTTCTAATTAATCTTGGGACAGCAACCCATGAACCAAACCTTAACATGTTACTGCAGATATGACATCAAAGTGGGCAAGTCACTCAACACAGTTTTGGCTGACTTCCTGAATGTGTTACACCTTTGCTCCAATATCCTTATTCCTGCAAGGCAGAAAAAGAAGTGAAATAATCGAGAAGTTGACAAAATCATTTCAAAGGGAATTTGTTTTCATGTAGAGCAGGAAAAACTGGTGAAGGTCAGCACCACTGTTAAGACATTTCCTGTGGACTACACACACGCACTCAAACAGACACAGGCTTTACGCATCACTGCATTTGTAAGTCTTTGCTCATGAGACTTCGAGTAATTCTGATAAGTAATTGGCTCAGCTTCAATTTACTCTTACATTTGTATACTTGGACAGGATGTGGTGATAATCAATATGTGGTCATCATCAGATGGATGAGTATATATAAATATATGGATAATTGCAAGCAGAGGTTAAAAGATGGAAACAAAGCAGAATTTTTTTTCACATATTACATTTTACTGTATTAACATCATACCCTCTTTTTGCTGCTCTAGGAATAGAGAACCTGTATGAGAGAGCGCTTTACATTCGTAAGATCCTCCTGACCATTCCTAGATCAGTCCTCATCGTCATGCGCTACCTCTTCGCCTTCCTCAACCAGTAAGTTAACAGACACAAACCAGTTCATGAGAATGAATTAAGTCCGAAATACTATCCCCAGTGCCATTTCCTCTTCTCACTCCGCCTTTTCCTGGTCTCTTTCTCCCCATCTCTCTCTTCCTCGTTCCCCAAGCCTGTCCCAGTACAGCGACGAGAACATGATGGACCCCTACAACCTGGCCATATGTTTCGGCCCCACACTCATGCCCACACCAGACAGCCAGGATCAGGTGTCCTGCCAGGCCCACGTCAATGAGATCATCAAGACCATCATCATCCATCATGAGACCATCTTTCCTGATGCTAAAGAACTGGATGGGCCCATCTATGAGAAGTGTATGGCTGGAGGAGACTATTGGTGAGGAATGATACGCTAATGTGTTATCGCAACTGATTAGTTATCAAGTCATTAAGTCATTCTGAAATTCATGGTTCAGGATTTTTAGGTTGATAAAGGGCAACATTTGAAAAACTTGCAAACATTTAATAACATTTGTTAAAATATATGAAAAACACCTATCCCAGTCTAGCCAAAATAAGGCATGATTTGGGGTTCTTTTGAAAAGTAATGCGCTGTATTTTTTTCCCAAGCTGGCATTAATCTTTAGGAGTTTGAACACATATTATTATTTTTCTCACCTAAATGCGAAAATAAGCCTGGAGATGACCTGTGACTGCCTCTCCCAGCTGGAAAATACAGTTGGTCCACATTATATATTATTGCATGGTCCAAGTTCCAATTAGACAACAGTATCACTGAAGGCCAATTTGTGACCTCAAAATAGCCCTCATTGTCTGTTTCGGGCCACAGGGCAGGCATAGAAGCTCCTAACCTGTCCAGAGAAGTCTCAAATAATAGGTCAGAGTTCAGCAGCCATCTCAAATTGCAAGTTATTTTGCCGATTGTTTGCATAGTTCAGAAGAAAAAAAACTTTGCAATACACTTTGATGTACACAGTGTTACTGTCTAGCTCCGAGGCCACCCTGTCACTGTTGTCTGAAGGTGAAGTTGTTGGTTATCCAAGATTAAAAGATGGAAAGCATTCTGATGAGGTCACCGCACAGATTTACACAGCGAGATGTAGGTTTGAGAGTCTGACAGATGCTGGTGCTTTCCTTATTCCATTACCGTGAATGGAACAAAGGCGTGCAGCCAAACCTTAGGGACTTGGTAAACATGCAGGTATGCGTGTGCTCTTAGCACTGCAGCTGTGTCAGTAGTATGTCAGTGAGTAATTACACTCACCAATTAGGTGTCTGTGTTTGAGGAACATGACAAGGTAGAAGCATGTTTCAGAGTTGACTTTACACTGTGGACTTTTCTAGGTTAGACAGGCTGAAACAATCACTTTAATTACCATGATCAGCAGGAGGAAAGAGAAAGGTCACCTGGCAGTGAGAGGATCATTAGATGAATTGCAGCACATAGTCAAACAGATCAAACCTGAGGCACTTTGCCAGCTTCACATCTGTAAGCACTACGTATCACTTGTTTCTTCCTCTCTTTCTCTTTCTCTGTCTCTCTTCCAATGCCCTCACATCACCACAGGCTGACAGGGATTGATCCCTGGATCTAGCTAATCAGCCGTCTCAGCAACGCTATGTCTCTTTCCCCCCGCCCCTGGAAAAGCACACGAGGCCCTGTTGAGATTTGTTGTCTTAGTTGCCTCCCTTTCTTGTAGAAGAGGAGGCGGCTGATGACATGTTAGCATGGGAGGAGACAGTTCAGTTCCTGGCAGGGGTCTGTGGATATGTGTGTGGCATTACTGCCAGCTCTCTCAGCATGGTGCCAGAAGAGGACCATTAGAAAAAGAACCACAGATAGAGGATCTAAGCCTCTCATAAAGTGACTGCTACTTGAACGTCCCCTATTTCTTATTAATTCCCCCAAAAAACTCCCTTCTTCCTTGTCATCTTCACTGAAATTAGATTTGACCGTTGAGATATGAGCAAAAGTTTCATATTGCATTATGAAATAGCAGATAAAATGACTTCAGACTACTTTCTTTTCCTGAAGAAAATGGAAATGAAAGGACAAACTGGGATTTTAGTCTGTTTTGATACTGTCTGTTGACCTCTGACCCCACTTTGGCTGTGAGCCTGACAGTTGCATGTTGTCACCCCACAGTGAGAGCCCCTACAGTGAGCACGGAGCGCTGGAGGAGGTCGACAATGAGGGAGGGACAGAGACGCACACCAGTGAGGACGGTAAGTGATGATTAAAAAGTAACAATGCACTACATCTAAGGCACACTTATGATTATATGTGATTATGTGTGTGATGTGTTCTTTTTTTTCACCTTATTCACCAAACTGCATTTTAGACCTCAGCAGGCAGTTCAGACTGGACTCTTGAAGACCCGGAGAGTGTTCATTTTATACACTGCTAGCACAGGAGCTTTGGACCAAGATGTACTCGGTTACATTCCATCACTGATTAAACTTAACTCTAGCGCCTCAACACACACATTCACATGTGAAGGAAAAAGCTGTACTGTCCTGTCCTGTCCTGTCCGTATACTGTATCCAAATTTAAGCTTTCCCTTGTGTCTGTGGTGCTGCGAGGGTTAAACCCAGCTCTCTAATCCTGCCTTTCAGCCACCTAAATGCAGTAACCTTGGAGGGCCAGGGGAGCTAGGCTCACAGTGATGGATGGCCATTCATATTCTAATGGTTCTGCTTCTCCCAAGGGGCCTCGGGACACTTCCACACCCCCCTTTTACAAATTCCATGGTGGTCTGCACCCACTGGATCTTTTTTCCCATGGGTCATAGCCTTGGGTTGAAATGTTTGAATTCAATTGATATTTTTTTATTACCTTGGGTAAACAGTAATTTGTAAAAGAATAGCAAAAATATGGAGGTAGAGTCAAAATTGTCAGGTTTTAATAGCTTTTCAAAGATGGTACACTCTGTGTTTTCTCTATGTTTAATTACATTTCCATGTGTCCAAGAGAAATATGAAGAATTGAAAAAACACCAGGCTCACATGGACCGCTGGAGGATACAATAGACTTGTTTCAGACATGCTGGTATACGGCAGAGTTGTGTGATCATACATGTAGTCCTTTGTTTGAGTGAAATGGATACCAGTTGGTCCGGTCCAAATCAAATAGTGAGCGAGTGAGTTGAAACCAAAATATCAGCTGGGGTCAGACACTGCTGTTAATATCCAGCAGAAAGCAGAAAAGAACAATAAAACTTCCAGCTCATTAAAAAGTGATAGATATCCGTGACTGAGAGCTGGCCAGATGCAGACAATGTGAGCAGAAAAGAGTTAACATATAGTCGAACAGACTTCCCTAAACCAGTTTCCATGGCGACGGCTAAGACCCCAATCCTGTCTGCTTTTCACACTCAGACATAAATTTTAGGGGCTCCGTGACACTGTTCATCATCATTCTCTGGAGTATGGAAGTATGGTTGATTTCCTCTCATTACATCAGCTGTTAATCACACCGCCTCCAAATTAAAGTCATCATCTGGATGTCCTTTTTAGCTAAAACTGACATCTGATTAGAGAGGGAAACTTCTGTACATGAGGATTCCCATTGTATAACACAGATGGCAGCTATCAACTCTTTCAGTAATTAATGGAGGATTATGTTTTCCAGAAATCCCTTGCTACCATGGTTTTGTTCCAAAAGCTTCTCCGAGCGGACGGGGAGGATGTCCTCACTGACTTGAGTCCCTCCCTGTGGAGTCTTGAACTGTGGTCAAGTTATTGTCATCAGTTATTTTTAAATCCCCATGACCTCATTTGGATTTCAGACACAAAGGCAAACCTCTTTTCCTGTTTCCAGCACTTGATTCAGCAGGCTGAAAGGGTTTGTTTATTCTCTTCTCAAAATGTGTTTGCCCTCAAAGTAAGTGAACCGAAGACAGCCAGAGAGAGAGAGTGGAGTAAAAGTCATTCCACGTGTTGGTCTAAGTAGCTGTCCGGAAATCTGTTCGGCGCAGGCCCCCTGGAGAGTGTGTTAGAGCTCATTAGCTCAGATAAATGATCTGGACTGGGTGGATTTAGACGGAGCACAGCACACACGGCTAAGTGATTGTTGCTTTCATCAGGTTGCTAGTGGAAAGTGGAGGACAATTCTGTGGATTGTTAATTTTTGAAATAAAGGTGGAGTCATGTTAGGTGTTTCAAGACCTTAGCCCCAGTTTGTGCCTCATATTGTATATCCATTCCAATTGAGTGTAATAAATCTTTGAAAACCAGCCAACAGTTATTTAACAGGGTTCACCAAAGACTTTTCGAATCACTTGGATCAAAAAAATACAAGACACTGCTGTACACAGCAGGATAACCTGCATCCTGCAAACAAATGACATTCCTACCGGCCTCAGCTGCCCTTTGTACTTGTAAGTCAGGTAAATTTCAAGTCAGTTTTATATATATAACCCAGAATCCAAATTCCCGTCCCCTGTATTTGTTTGTTTGTTTGTTTGTTTGTTTGTTTTGTTTTGGGTTATTGCTGTTCACAGACCACCAGGTATATAGTTTTATTTTTCAGAATAATGTATGTTTAAGTACTCTGACCCACATGTATAGTACATGAGATGTATGTATGTATGTATGTATTGCTGCATCATCATCATCTGTAACAAGTCATCCTTACAATTGTCCTCCTATTTATTTCTTCAACTTATACTTAATGAAAAAAGAAAGGCACAAACTGGGGCTGTATGGAGCCATACATTGTCTCTCAGCATATATCTGCTCAGGCCTGACACACATGACAGTGTCATGGCCGGTGGCTGTCATGCCTGGAGATTAACTGCCTGATTTCAGAGTGGCACTTCTCGCACGCCATCAATACATTGATGTTATCTGCTGGTAAACTCTACACAAGGTCAAAGGGGAACTAGCTGGCACATTGATTATATATCACTGCAGCGGTACAGTAGGATGTCCTTGTTGTTCAAGATTGCACATGTAAAAGGGCAGTTTATTTTACTTAACTAGAAGGGTCATCTTTTACCCCGTGAAGAGCCATGAGATTGATATTTGTCTTCAGAAAAAAGTGTTTTATACCTTCTCCTATTGTATTGATCCCAACCACACCTAGCAAAAGGCTCCTGCTCCTCTATTTGTATGTGTGAACATCACCTCTGACTCCGCTCCACTGGCTTGTGTAAGACATCTGACAGTTCATATCTCTTGCAGCCTCAAACTCTCCAATCCAACATTTCTTTAACTCCAAACTCTCTGTGTGTGTGTGTGTGTGTGTGTGTGTGTGTGTGTGTGTGTGTGTGTGTGTGTGTGTGTGTGTGTGTGTGTGTGTGTGTGTGTGTGTGTGT
>OMLP01014049.1:0-12246 GCA_900302685.1 Spondyliosoma cantharus
TGATAAATAACTAAAAAATATCAGCAGCCAAGAACATGGTTCTTTGAAATTCTTGGAAAGTTATTTGGAAATCCTGGACCCAAAAGGTAATGCAGTGCATGAAAACTGCAAATGTACTAAGTTTATATTTTTTCAATATTAGATTTAAATAAAAATAAAGAAATAAAACACACACACACCAACCCTAACTCACGTGTAGATTCTAATCCACACGTTTGTATAAATGTTAATGTTTCAGGTAACAATTTCCATTCAGAAATGAAAAGAGCCAAATATATGAGAACGTGTTGTAGAAGTGGAATTCGCATGTAAAAAAAGAGGCACATTTCATATGATTTCATGTGCCATGTTTTGTTTCCACGTTTGACATTATTTAATTTTCACATGTGAAATTTTAGTGAAGGGATCTCGTTGCATACATAAACCAGTCCCCGTCAGACCCTGCATGTACATGTATACTATAATTTGCACCACTCTCACTCTGCTCCTTACCATCAGATCTTTCTGCGTGGTGTCCGGACTGACCACGGACCATTCAATGTCGAGTTCTCCAGAGTCGAGAGGGCTCGGTGTGTAGCTGCAGCCTAGAGTCACACTCTCTCCCTCGGCCTTCTGTATGGTCTGCGGGCCCGTGGACGTCACCTGCATTCCTTGTGTACCTTTCAATTCTTAAGAAATTGATCAATCAATTAATCACAGACACGCATTAGCTGTTTCTTAATATCTCACTGTAGTGCTCACTGATATTATGTATTCTGATTCTTGCATAGTCACTGAGCCACATAACAATTTCCTTGCCGACATTTTGGTGGATATAATTCAGATTCTTTTCACAAAGGAGGTCTGGGTAAGAGCAAAAAAACACCAACATAATAGTTGCAATCAAATGCTGCACGGAAATATGAAAATGACAAGCTAGAATTGCTTTAAGCGCTTTGAGATATGATAGTTAAAATAAAGAGCACAACAAGGAGCACTTTAGAAAATATATTGAAACAATGGAGAAGTATAGGCATATGACTCTTGCAAAATTAATTTTACTCAACTTTTTAATGGCTCTTTCACAGTATCCCAAAGCTTTTTCTCAAGAGAAAGTAGTTTTAGTAGTTTGCAATCATTATGGAGTCGCTCCATGAGGGAGGAAGAGGAATGATTTACCTCATTCTATTTGAACTATGGACACACATTCAAAAGCAATTACGTGAAGGTTTCTTTTGTTTTCTTCATCTATTTCAAAAACAGAGGTTGCAACCAATGACGTATCCTTCGCCTCACAGTCTCCTGTGTTGGCATGCAAAAAGAGCCAGTGTTTGGTTTGTCTGTTCCGTCCTGCTGCCGTACAAACATGGCTGTGGAACATAGTAGACTGTAGGTATCGCTTTTGGCCCCTTTGGTGCCTTTACCTAACCAAACCGTTTTTGTACCAAAACCTAACCAAGCCATGGCTGTTTCACAACATTCATAACAGTCCAGAAGTCACAATATGTAATTTTTTTTTGGCAGCAAGCTTTGTTTTGCTTTGCTTGAAAGTCTGACCAGACCATGGATATTTGGTATTGTTTACTTGACAGCGAAAACCTGCGTGCCTAAAACTGATGCTAGGGTCATATGAAGAGCCTCATACTCTGGAGCGTTGGCATGCAGTTAATTGATGAGTTGAGAGTGAGAACACGTTGACTGCAGATCTAAAGGCTCATTCTAAAGCAACGAACACACACAATGATTCTCAGTTTAACATAATTATGAATATCATATTCCATATCTGCCTCAAAATCCTACACATTGGACCTTTAAGAGCCCCACCCTAAAGGGAAAAAAAACATCATATGAACTCAATCCCCTGGGATTGAACAGATCTCTGGAGACACAGTCTCTAAACCTGGTTGGACCGGCAGCGATCACCCTGGTAACACATAGGGAAGCTTACACCGCTGAGGCCTACAGCTCGGCAGTGTTCAACAGAGAAGAGACACGGAGGTCTCAGTGATCATTCGAAAAAAAGAGATGCTTCATTCAATAATGTATCATGACATACACAGTAAGCAGTGCAGGGGATAACACGGCCCACTCTTCCTGTATGGGTGCGCTTGTGTTTTATAATGCTTGCGTGTCTGTATTCTTACCTGTGCTCAAGAGACCTGCAGTGCATAACAAGAGGACAGAAACCCAGGGTGGGCTGCAGAGGGGGCATGCTGACTTGCAGCCTCGTCTGAACATAGCTGTCCTGGTTCGAATCAGACAGAGCCACTGAAATTCTAATAAGCAGACAGTACAGTTTGTTTACAAGCATAAAACCAAGTGACATTTGAAATTGATCTTCCGTAAAGGACTGTGCTTTCCGAGAAAAACAATTAAGAGAGAAGAGAGAAATCAGAAAGCATGTATGTAGAGGGTTATATTGATATTACCTGCAGATATCCAAATGTCTGGTAATGGAATACAAAGGATCAAGCAGTGTGCTGCCTGGAGCTGTTGCCTTACAGGGAGCTCCTCCTTTACTCCCCCCTCATCACCACAAAAAGCCCTCTGATTGGATGGTTGCGCCACCTGTTTTACCTGTTTGCCAGCAGGTTTCCTCGGAATTGCAATACAGCTGCTGAAAAATCGATCACAACCACCTCGCCAAGGGAATGGGAAGTAACACAAACCAGTGAAAGTGTGCTTGAGCACATCATCGCTCTGGCCTTGGTAGACGAGGGATTTGAATGGTTTCACGAGAAATGAACCATACTGAAACCGACCCTGACCCTAGCCCACATCCGCAACACAATGCCACTTTGTCTGTAGTCAGTGATGATTTGCCAGCACTTGTGTGTGCCTTTAGCTCATGAAACCCGAGCTCAGCTTTCTGTTTATTTGGAACATTTCATTTAACTGGACAAAAAAAAAAACCTTCAAACTTTTAAAATTTAAAAATAAAGAGAAGGTTATCTGCCTCCACTGACACAAGGAAACACTCACAACAGCTGTCACACACTCCCTCTGATATGTTGCATAGACAAAGCACCACACACAAACTTAAACACCTCTCCGTTGTTAGTTGCCCTTGCTTTCAAATAATAAGGAAGACACAAAGACGTCTCAAGTGACGAGAAACCGGTTGTTCAGCCAAAAGCCCAAGCCAGCGAGCTTTGTATACATTACCAGGATGTAATAAAAAAAAAAACAACAACTACAAAGCTTCTCTCAGTGCCAAATCTGGAGGGAGACAGCTTTTATAAATACCTAACAGTGGGGTGTTCTCCAGTAGAAACATGCAGAAAATGGATTAGTCATAAAGGATAAAGAGCTTTATCTCCAGTTGTATAAAAAGTATGGAACACTTCTTTTGAATCTTTATGCGAATTCACCACATTTATTTCACCAGCTTTGGGCAATGTCTTTGAAAAACATTTTTATTTATAGCCACCAGCTGCTTAAATGGAGTTGTCGGAGACGGAGCCAGATCCATCGAAAACACCAGCTCAACTCCTCTCTGACCTCGCTCGCCCACTCAAAAGAAATCACTCAAAATTTGAGTGGCTCAGTTCATATGAACAAAAATTGCAAAGAAAGTGCTATTGAATGGAATGAGGTGGATTATGATCACATTTCTATAAACAGTTTGGATGAACAGCTCAGGACTTCCTCCGGTACTTTACATTAACATACTTGCCAACACTCAAGAAGCGTCCCTCCTGTTAACCTTTTCTCCCGCTGTGCTCGCGATTGGTAACCCCCCCTCATGCTAATCTCCCAATGTCATAGCGGTACAAATCAAACGGGTGTTTCTCAGCTTCTGTGTGGGATGTGTGTCTCGACACCTGGCAAACCAAACCCAAAGGCAGAGATAAGTGCTCCACAAACAACCCTGCTTGACGTGTGTCACTCAACACTGCACTCTCTTAAACCCTCTGCCCTGCTCAGTCTGCCGCTGAGGATGAATGAAACGGGTCCAAAGAAGAAGGGATGTGCTTCCAAATTTTTACTCCACTTCGTGCAACCCTTCGGCTCCCTTGACATGTATTGACCTCCTGTCTGGCTGGCTCGTCCTCTGCAGACTGTACTCCCGCATAATTTCATTCTCTCTCTGTTTCCCCTTTTGGAAAACTGGCCTGTTTTAAATGTTGCCTGAAGCCGAAAGTCACATGAATCTCTCGCGTGATCTCATGGGGAACATACTCAAAATGGATATTAGTGCGTTGCAACAACTTTCTGTAGTGTGGCGGTATTTTTCAGCAAGAACTGGAGATGAGATTTAAGTTTCTGTCAACAGGATCTGGAAGTCCTCCGCTGCTCCGGGATGCCCCTCTGATTGTTTTTTGTGGTCCCGCTCAGAGCACAGATGTAATCATCCTGATTTTAAATCAGATTAGCAGGCACATACGGGTACGGGCACTGCACCACTTCTATTTATCTCAGGTGCATGTTTATATGACGATGGGGGGATAGAGAGGAGGCCAATTGGCCGTGTTCAAATGTACTTTTAGAATCGATGTATCCTGATGTATAACAACTTCCTTCTAGCTGGTGCCCACCACATACATGTGGTCACAGTACAAATGCAGCTACGTCATATTCATTGTTGAATACAGTGCTTATCTTTTGGCGTATGGCCTCCGCAATTATAACTTGCATCGGGTGTCCATTATTGCGGGAGCTGGGAGCTAAATGGAGAGTGAATATTGCCTTTACATTCATCAGATGGACACAAACATGACTCTGTATAAATGCTAACACTGTCTGCTGCGTGCCAGAATAAGCAGGAGTAGGTGTTACACCAACTTGGAGCCAAACCCACAGCAGAGCAGGTCATTGGAACACATCCCTGCTCACAGTTGAAACTGTGACTGTTAATTACTAGCTACTGAGCTAGAAAGCTGCAAATTATGAATCAGATACACAGAAGCACGCGGTTACCTTCACAGTCACCGTTATGATGAAATCACAAATGTGTGTAAGCATTGTGCAACACAAGTTTTTTGGCCTTGCCTAAGTAGTTGGACACCATACTCACGTGCATGCCAAGTTTGGCTTCTCTGGGATTAATGTTTCTTCAGCCAGAAAACAGCTTTAGTGGAGAAAAATATAAACAAGGAAAACAGACAATCCAGCAAATACAGCGGGGAGTTTCCTGGAAAAATACTAACATATAATCCATCCTTGTTGGCATGCTTCTTGTGTAACAGTGTTGTACCCTTTTGTTTTTTCTTCTTTGGACATTGATCGAAATGTCCTTGTCATTTTGTAAAGGAGCAGCCAAATGAAAACTCCATCTGATTGTTCTTGTTTCATAACGCAGACCACAGCGTTTGCAGGGTACTTTGTTGTGCCCCTGACTGACTGACATTACTCTGTGCAAGTCAAACCAATGGTAATACTGAGCAATTGTGAGTGTTTTGCCAGTCAGAATGTCAATGGCCAGTGGTTTGTACTGTTATTACAGTGACAGATCGAGTCTTTTGACGTGGGGTTACTTATGTGACTTATCCCTAGCCTCTGTGTTACCTGCAGTAGATGACTGTCAGCTCTCCCCCAGTGTGGAGAAGCAGCACGTAGCACCAACAGGAAAGCAGAGCATTGTACTGCGAAACAGCACTGGACATTTTTGCTGCTTTACATGCCATCAGAAAGCCACAAATACAGTGCAGGGCAGGCACAGCAGTGCTAGTGCGTAGGAATATGGACGGTGTAGGTTTGAGGGGATGTAGTCCCAAAGAAAAAAGGACTCTCTGATGCCAATGTAAAGTGCGTAGGCTGAAAACAGATTTATATTTTTTAGGAGGGCCTTCTTTTAGGTGGCTACAATAGGTCTTGCCGTCCGTCTCGTTTAGCAGCTCAATGCTCTTCTTTCCTGTCGTTGCTACGCACTGCTTCTCCACACAGGGGAAGCCTGACTGTCATAGACTGCAGGTAATACAATGACTAGGGACAAGTACCTCATACAACCGCGCATCAAAAGACCTGAACTATCACTTTAATATCTTTTGCCTCCACATGCCAGATATTTTATTCTTTTCTCCGTTTCAAATCATTTATTTTATTTTTCTCATAGCAGTTTGCAAAAATGATCTGAGACATTCAGCAGCAGAAATGACGTGAAAAAATTAGGAACACAAAAAATCCCAAATGAGAATAGACAGATTTAGATGTGCATCATTTTACGCCATTAACATTCACTTTTCTGTTTGATTTAGTTTGTTTCATGGACATGAGACATTATATATCACACATTGTAAAGCTGCTGTGGGTGATAGATTTTTATTAAAAATGAGTATTTAAATAGCTCAATATACCAATAGCGTAACCTTCCTCCTCCTGCTCATGCAGTAAAAGAGAAAATACATTTTCTGGCATCCCTGCCCACTTCATCCAATCAGGACAGAGAACTCCATAAAGAGGTGGTCCTGTCTGCTCGTGAACGCGCAGAGTGCAGGATCCTCCTGTTCTGGTACCTACACCAGCAGTGGTGAATCAGAGAATGCTACCAACTCCAGCACTCACGGTGATACTACCAAACAGGCTGAGCAAAGAAAAACACACTCTTTGCCGCTTTGTTTTCTTTAAGGATTTGTGCTATCGTAGTGACATGGAGAGGAGGGAGGGGACTGCTCACTGCAAAACGGACGGGAAGTTATCCTAAACGAAAACAAGCTTAGAGCAGCTTTGAGGTCAAAAGTCTCAGGTTTTAGCCAATCGTTTTCCATTTTATACACTTTGTTATATCTGCTATGGAGTTGAGTTGAGCCAAAGGAAGCCTGTTTGTTGACAGCTAGCTAGAGAGCTAATGGCTAGCTGTCACTCAAAGCGCCCCCACCCTTAATTATAGATAACTTTAATCCCTAATACGTGGGTAAAAATTCATGGAGAACCGCAACATTAGCCAGAGGCAACACCATTTTTTTCTCCAGGTTGTAAACATGTTTATTCCTACTGTAAAGCTTTAAGCATGGGGCTCTATGGGGAGTTACTCGCTTTTGCAGCCAGCCACAAGTAGCCATTCGAGAAAGTGCATATTTGGCACTTCCACATGGTTTTCGTTTTTCAGCCTAGGAGGATGCTGCTTGGCGCATCTTCACTGAGCCAAGGTCCAAAAGAATATTAGTCGTAGTAAATATGAATGTCCAATACAGCGTTCTTAGGATTCATTTGCTGGGATGTCTTTAGGACATCATTATAAAAGGAGGACTTTGGACCAGAAGGATTTAGTTTTGCCATTGGTTTTATTTTTTGTTTCTTTTCTGATTCATTCTCAAAATATTGTCCAAGCTCAGACTATTTTACACACCACTGTTATGTGCCTCACTGGCATCAGCCTGATATAATTATGCTGCTGATTTACTCTTAATCATTCCATACTGGGCATCAATTATGTATTCTCTGAAGGGTGATGGTTGTTTTTTCAAGTACGTCTTAATTATAGATATAGATTTTATTTTATTTTTTTAACATTTGCTCTCTTTAAAAAGAAAGAGGGTTATTAGGTACATTGTGCCTTCTTTCAGACTTGGAGCTGAGGTAGTTAGAAAGACATCCGATGCCTTTCATCAAAAGTCGTGTGTCAGGGTGGCAACTTAAATGCTTCCATAAAATCACCACTCATGCTGATACCAAAAACCTCTTGCTTGATATCAAAATATCTTAATTAATATTTTACTTAATGGATGGTTTTAAATTAATATATTGAACATTTGCATGTTTTTGTTGAAACACAGTGTTACAAGGCTTCACATCTGACAGTGTGTGTACTGTTAAGAAATCAAAAGCCTCCCCATGGCTTTTATTGCTGGAATTGATAGGGCCCAGTCTCTGCCAAGTAGGTCACCAGCTCAGTTGTTCACAGTTCCAAAGTGCACTGTTATGAAAACAGCCCAGGCTTCGCGAGATAACCAACTTGATACGAGGAGGAAAAGGGAACACAAGTTGGATTTCCTGTTTCTGACTCCACTGTTTACCAGCACACGCTAAGTATGCAAAACAAAGACGCCTGAGCTTCACTATGACTGCCGAAATTTGGGACGTTATTGTTGTTGGCGCCGGACTGTCTGGACTGAGTGCGGCTCATCTGCTCAAAAAAAGGAATGCGGAGTTGAGAGTACTGATAGTGGAGGGAAAAGGTTTGTAGAAGTGTATCTTTGTTGAAGGCAATTATTAAGCCTGAAGCAGTGAGTCAGTTTTTACTGTATGCTCTAAATGTGAAGAGACTGAATCATGTCTTGTGTGCCATGCAGATCGGGTGGGTGGTCGCACGCTGTCCACTGAAATACCAGCAGCCAATGGTGTTGATCGCTGGGACTTTGGAGGGCAGTGGGTAGGAAGGTAATGTCGATCAAAAACAAATGTCAAGGATGTCAAAAGAATTTACGCTAAAGTAAAATGTTAAAGGTGCAACATGTAAGAATTGACCACATGTCGAATTCATATTCAAAACAAATTGGGGGCGGCATGTCACTGAAGCAACCGCTAACTGCCACTACACGTTGCAGCTGTTAGCCTGATGGCTCGGTTAGCCATGCAGCTAGCAGCCATGGCTAGCTGGTTACCATGCTAACCATCTTTGCAACACAATGCATAGACATCATAATGGTATTACTGTTATTCACAATCGTTTGATAATTTTTGTTAAGTTTTGCATATTTTCACCTAAATCTCTTACATATTGCACCTTTAAGTTAAAGGCCCCCCTGTCTGTTGTTTAATTATGTCTTGTTGGGATCTTCCAGCCGATAGGAACAAACTCGGATGAACATTTTCTTCATGATAGGGATTTGTTGTTTTATTTATGATGCTGAAAACACGATAGTAGCAATTGAAATGCAGCAGAGTTGCACTGAGCGTGAGTCAAATATAAAACTAGTGATGTGTGAGCAAGCTGTTAGTGCGCAATTGAAAGTCAGTCAAATATTTAACATTTTCATTATGTAGTCTAGAAGCAAATCATCACGGCCTGTAATGCCAGAACAGCCCAAACATTACATCAGCTAGACGAGCATCATCCATCCGCATCATTATTATTATAACAAATGTACTTATTGTTTGGTAGTGCAGTGGATAGAACAGCCTCCAGACAGCAAGAAGGTTCTAAGATAAACTGACCAGATGTTAGCTGCAATTGGCTCCAGCCAAGGATAAAGGGGCAAAGATGGATGATGGTCACTGACTCACTATCCTGAGATTTTAAACATTGTGTAGAAATTGATGCCAATTTCTACATAATGTTTAAAATTTGGCGCCCCCCGCAGTTTCTGAGTGCAACAACACTGTCGTAAATACGAATCCCAGGTCTGCACCAATTTGCCGGATGTAATGTAGGTGCTAACTACAAACAAAACTCATCATGTCATAACAATAATATGTGTTGACAACTTGTATCCTGAAGTAAACATGTATGTAACACTGTGATCCTACCCTCTCACTGAAGTTACATGGTGTGGAAACAAGTGATAGGGGGGCGGTGTGGCTGAGACAGAGACACCATTCGCCCTGTTACGAGACACTGAACCATCAACATGATTTTAAAGTTAAAAAGTGACATAATGTTGCTTTGAGTTTTACAATATTGGTGTCAATGACACAAACAACAATGACGATGAAAAGACAATAAAGATTTAAACACTGGCTTCAAGGTTGTTATCTTCATCAGCCTTTAGAGTACAATTAACACATCCTCATGAAAACGACTGAATAGGTTGACTGTCAGCAACTCACAAAATTAACTTTATTGCCTTTTTCAAAACAACATGGCTGTTGCAGCGTACCAGCAATGGATGAACTGGACCTTCGTCGTACGGACGCAGGTTGGTAAGTTTCATGAAACTGGCTCTGTTGCACCTCCAGAGGTAGTATCAGAGCCGCAGCAGAGTCGACCTGGAGTCTGTGCAAATGGAAAACCCGAAGGCACGGATCAGGGGCATGTCGATTTGATGGTGTTCACAGTCTGACAGCCAAACAGCAGTGACATGGTAACTGGTAGTGTCTTTGGCAACTTATATGATTAAAAAAATAGATTCTAGTCACATTTCTGCCCGTAAAACAGCGTCAGTCCCCGGCAGCAGAGCCAGGTGGCCCCTGCAGTTGAATGACGGTGATTGTGACGCGATTAAGAGCAAAAACTTTTTTCAACTTCTCACTATTGTATTGTTGTAGTGACTGTCTCTGGGAACTTGTATTGAAACAAATTTATCGGATCCGCAATGCTGCTTGGTTCAGTGTGAACAAACAAAGGCGGGGCAATGGCTAACCTTCACTGTGCTGATGATGTGGAGTCCCCGTAGGAAAAGCGCTGAAAAAACTTCTCTGATCAGAGTGACAAACTCGGAGTTTGTGCCGGAGCTGTCTAGCCACAAGGCTACAACCCATTGTCAATCATTGTTAAGTGCACTGTTCAACAGAACAATGACGACAGTTCAGTTATAAGAGGAGTGAGCATCTCTCAGGTGCTTCATGTCTACGTTTTACCACTTTTCAAAGTGGTTTTCCAGTTGATCAGGGACTCGCTCAAGTAATGTTGAACTCTGGAGCCCCACTAAATTGGTGCATTAACCCTCCAATAAGCATAATAGAAATTATTTTCTTTTCTCTTTCAGCACCCAAACACACATCTTGGAGCTGATAAAGGAGCTGGGCTTAGAGACCTATCAGCAGTTCCATCTTGGCAGGAAGGTGCACCACATGGGTGGCCCAGGTGCCAAAGTTCGCACCTACAGAAGCAGTATCCCGGCTCTGTCCCCAGTGGTGCTAATTGACCTCACCCAGCTCCTGTGGAAGGTGAGGCAAGGCTTGCACACTGTACTGAGGACCATGTTCAGTTACAGCTGATAAGATTCAATATCCACAGCTCTCAGTGGACGCATATAATATTTACAACTCTGAAGAGGGGTTTAATTAATTTCTTGTTGACTCTTTAATGTGTACCAAGAATAAGATGATATACAGACTACATATCAGCTGAAATACATTTTTCTCTAGAGCTTTAACAACCATATTTTATAATCAGCTGTATTTTCCAATATCCTTATCGTGCTGGGAGATAAGAAGTCCCAAATGAATGTGGTAATGGTATTTCACATTTATAAGGCTGTATGCTTTCAAATTGATAGCATGTCTATCACACAAAATGTCCTGCTCCAGATAAATGGCTACAGTAGCAGTGGGAAGTAGAAAATGTGGGGGAGAACGCCCAAGTGGAATCATATTTGGCAGCCTCCAACTGTATCTATACTTTTTTTTCTATCCGTATCAATGGGATACTTTTGCTTCACAGTGGTGAATCATCGTGTGTGGGTGTGTTGTGGTGACTGAATGTTTCACTCAGATTGACAGATTGTGTGCCACAGTATGTGTCCGGGATCCTTGGAGGACTCCGGACGCCGTCGAGCTGGACAGTATGACCCTGCACTCGTACATTGAGCAACACGCTTGGACAGCAGGTCAGGGTTAGGAGCAAATTTAACGCGTTGACTTCCTCCTACTTTGTGTTGGTCTTTGACAAAATAGTGATTTGTGTTGTTGTTAATAAAGACATTTGATCCAGCATAGCGGCATACAAAAAAAGATAAAAGGGTTAGGGGGAGAAATCAATTACAAATCAACACAATAATTAATATTGGGTTAATTTATATTTAATTAAACATTAGTCCATAGCTTCCTAACTGTTAACAAACAATGAAATGCTTTCTAAACAATTTATTAAGCAAATGTTTGTTGTAAAGTTGCAATTGGTGTTTATAATACTGTGTAAATGGATTATAAATACCGTGCAGTTCATCTTGAATCTTATATACCTTTACAGTTGCTTAATAAATGGTTTATAAACAGTCACCTATTAATTAAAAGGTGTAATATGTGAGAATTGACCACCTGTCAAATTTATCTTCCACACAAACTGAGGGTAGGGCAAGTATTTCAAGCTTTTCTAGTTGATGTCAAAATAAAAGTGTATACCTAAAAAAATCTAATCTAAAATAATGACAGTTTACAGTCAGCGAGATAAGAAAGGAACAGATAAGTGCCTTTAAAGGACACAAAGGGACGTTCATAGCATGCTAGCAGGGCAGTGTTTTACATTTTAAAATTCTGTAGCCCACACAAATTATGGCTGTCTTTTTCATTTTGTTCTTCAGCCTTGTTGTGTGGTCCTGCAGGCACGCGGCCACAGAGAAGGAGTATTCTGACCTTTAAACACTGCTGAAATCTTTGTCTTTCTTTTTATCGTCAGACAGCTCACTTCAAACAAAAGTATACATTTTTGTGTTGAGTTTTGTGTGT
>OMLP01014051.1:0-10004 GCA_900302685.1 Spondyliosoma cantharus
ATTTCTATTTCTTACCTTCATATTATTATTGTTTATTGTAATATTACTGTCCTTTGACTGTGGTGACACAGAGATTTCCTTTATTTGTGGGACAAATAAAAGAATTCTGCTTCTATTTCTGATTCTGATATCTATCTATCTAATTTAGTGGAGTAAAGAGTGCAATATTTGCCTCCAAAATGTGGTGGAGTACAAGTATAAATGGCAATACACAGGTAAAGCACGAGTACCTTCCATCAGTGCTTTAGTGTCAAACCAGTTCCTGAAAGCGCCGCTAGATGTCACTACGTACCCATGATGGCTTCATGGTGTGTGTCCCTGTTTGTCCCTGCAGCCTGCTGACTCCAGATGTGCAGTGACAGAGAGAACAAACGCCATATGGACACACACTGAAGTCACGCGCTGTAAACTGTTGCACTGAGGAAGAGGCGGACCTCCTCCACCTCTGACTGCGGCTTGTGCCTCAGTGCCAGCATGCAACAAGCACAGACATGTAAGCCGTCGCACCAGAACCTCACAGCGCATCCACCAACATGAAAACGAGTATCACGACTGACGGGGAAAATGATATAAACGACAGTAAATGTGCACTCCTGAGCTCATCTATGAAGAAGGCATCCATCAAATGTGCGCCTGCTCAAATGTCCACTGGCAATCAGGACCATTAGTGGCAGAATGGGACTTTTAAATCAATGTTGAAGAGCAGATGGCCGTATTATGTAACATTATTGCTTCTAAAGCAGAGCTGACAAGGGGGGGGGGGGAGATTTCCCAAACCACTCTTGACACAAGGCCATCATTCACTCTGTGCGAATGATTGTTTCAACTCAGACTCTTTCTATGCATACAGATAACTATTTACTACAGACATTGATGAGGATATTTATCAATAATCCAGCATGAGAAATCAAGATAATGTTGTCTTGGGTCATCCACCATAGTCTTCATATACACATAAAACGAGCACTACATTTATTTGACGTCCGTAGTTATGAGTTTCTTTTCACAATAAGTTTTAACACGCAACAAAAACATAATAATGATCTTATAAAATATGATACCTATGTTAGAGATGATGATAATAATATGTACAATTGTTAAAAATAACTCTGGCGTAATCCAAGACTCTGGAATCGCAGACATTAACACCGCTAATACTTTTAGCAATGCGGCTAAATCACGGATTTTAGCTTTACAAAGGGTGTAGATAAAGCTTTTAAAATCAATTTGGGATCTCGGTGCCATAAAGAGCTATTCTATGATTTTTTTCCCATCGTTTGTCCCCATCTTCTTGAGATGTTTAGGAGAATGCTGCAGTTTTGCTGTGAAGATCCAGAAATGTTTTGCAGACTACAAAACTTAACCTGACGTTCCCATTCGCTTTGGGGTTGAGTAGATGATGACTGAATTTTCTTTTCTGGGTGAACTTATCCTTTAATGCATCAATCATATAATAAGTGTATGACAACTGATACAATTTCCTCCATTCAAGTACTTCTACTTGTGATGAAATTTCCAGGAATTTCCAGTCCCGCAGCCCACATCTTTGAACGCATATGTGTGTGTTTTTACTTCGGTGTCTGCAATATCTCTAAAGGTGTGGCTTCCCAGAAAAAAGTGAACACAATGAGAGAAGAAAAGGAAGTTCAGTTCAGGGCACAATGATCGGATACAGAAACAGACCCCTAAAGATCCCAGAAGGAATCTAAAAATTCATTCAGCTTTTATGACTTTCCATAGTTTACAGCTTACTCGTTGTGTTTCTGTGGAGAGGGTTTACTCAAGGCCAAACACATTATGGAGGGCAGGTGGAGGGAGAGAGGGATGTCAAATACTGGGAGACCTCACTATGTTTACAGCTCCCAGTAAGAGGAACCAGTGAACACTTAAACACTGCGCTAGGAGGCCAGGGCGTTCTGATCGTCACAACGTGTTTTACGATGTTTGTTCATATGCAAAGCGAGTAAAAGTCACTATGGTAGCAGCGCAAGAATGACCACGTGGTGTCCTGAGGAGAGGAGAATTGAATCGTTGTATTATTATAAAGTGTATTATCATAAGTCTTTTGTTTTGGGCAACAGTTACGACCAGGGCCAAGGGGAAACTCTGGCGCAACATGAAAATGAGACTCCCCTCTTCCTCTCCCCCAAGCACCACCAGCAGTGAAGCGTTTTTCACTCAGCTCACCGGGGCATCCCACAATCACTCAGACACATCTGCAACCATCACACACACTCATACTCTCACTCAGGTAAAAGAGGGTTATTAAAAAAAAAGAAAACAGAGAAAAACGAAACATTTATGACCTCTAGGGTCGTAACAGCAACATTCCTAATCGTATAACCTTTAAGCTTCACATTTACAGTTTTGAAATTTGGCTTTTACTGTGTCATGTTACTAAGTAATTAGATCAGCAATCACTGATCATCAGAATGAAAGTGAAAATCTAATTGATGATTCAATAAAATATGTTCTCCTGCACTGTAAGGTGTCCTTGGGTGTCTTGAAAGGCGCCTCCAAATAAAATGTATTATTATTATTATTATTAAATTACTTTTAAAAGGTCCTTTTTTTGTCTCCGATGCAGCGCGTAATCAGCAAAGTAAGTAACTAACTAAAGGTATCCATTGAACGTAGTTAGTAAATATTACCCCTCCAAAATATAGCGGAAGTGTAAAGTAACAGAAAACGGAAATACTTTAGTAAATGTACTTATTGTAGCTACATTACTTTCCATTCCATTACTTATACATACTTGTTCTTTACATGTGTATCGTTTATTTCACTCCCTCCACCACTGCACACTTGCTTTAGGAGAATATTGCATTGACTGTCATTCATTTCCTGGAAAGTTTCTAACCCCCATCCACTGCATGTGTCACCCAACCTCTCACACGCACACGCACACACACACACACACACACACACACACACACACACACACATATATATACATATAAACACACACATAAAGCTCAACTGGACCACAGCTACCAGTCCTCTTTCCTTGTTTTTCTCTTTTCCCTGAGGTCAAACTCAGTATGTGGGCGTGGTTACATCGGAGGTGGGAGGAGTCTGTGCTCATCCGCCCCGCCCCCTCCGAATGATACCGCGGCGCACAGAGAGTCTGTGGATGTTCCGACTTCTTCTGGCAGCCGGTGATGAGTGTACCCTCGTCCCTTCAGCCCGGTAAACCGGTTACACAAGTCGGTGAGTTCAGTCCGTTCTTCTGGGAGCCGCCAGTGGACTCAGCACGACCAGAACACGGAGGGAGAGACTGAAAGCTTCTGTCAGCTGAAGGTGAGACGCACTTTTACTTCTCAGTTGTCTGCAGACTGCATCATCAGGACCGGGGTGAATGAAGCCAGAGGCAGGGAGCGACTGTCCGGTCCAGTTATACACAGCTGATGTCATGTTTGTGCTTTAAACATAGCAGATTACGTTCTTAAGTCCAAACTGACTGGTGAAGGAGCATGTCTTCATGTCGTTGATTTTAAATTGCCTTTATATGTTAAAAAATGCGAGGAAAATATGACACAATATGGATAAATACAACAAAAAAAGCAAATCAAACTTGTTATTGATGCTTATTTTTACAGTTAAAAGTTCAATCAGTAAAATGCTAAATATTTTCACAGTTTGAGGATAATGATTAATTGATAAATGAACATCTTTGAATGTTTTTCAGATCATAGGTAGCACTATAAAAACCATCATTAAATTTTTTTCTAAATTTCTGTTTAATTAAACCTTAGTTAATGGTTAATTCACTGCTAACAGACAATGGAATGCTTTTAAAATCATAGATAACAACTTTTAAAATGCTCGCCCAAATAATGTTTATACACGAACAACACAGTATTTTATTTTATTTTTTTAACAATTTAAAAAGTATTATAAACATCTGTTGCAACTTAACGATAAAAAATGCTTAGTGAATAGTTTATAAAGCATTTCATTGTTTGTTACAACCCCATCGCTAAAATAAATGCTGGCAAAGCAGTCATGTTGCTACAAAACCACTGATAAGTTTGGGCATCCCTGAGTGTCTAGAAAAGAGCTACTCATTAATGTTAATATTAAAACTTTCTTTACGTTGCATTTTTATGTTTCTTTAGGCTCAATTTTAGGCACAGAAAACACTCAGTTAGGGTTAGGAAAAGATCGTGTTATGGCCGAAAATGCCTGTTTTTGTCGCCACAAACACCGCTTCAGACTTTCCCTCAAAAATATCCAGTTGTTAAAAACCACAAACACGGCTGGAAGTTGTTTTTAGGTTGCCTTGAAAATACCCAGTGGCGTCACACCTACAAATGTTGAAACGCAGGCACGAATTGCAGTCACTGGCTTGGCAGCCATTTCGTTTAATCCCACAACCACCCCCTCCTCCTCCCCATATGAAAGTCAGGTAATAAAAAATGTTGAAATGTGAATATGGCACGCAGCAAATGTTAACCTATCTGTGGTTTGCAGAAATGTTGCCTGCCAGCGTTTTCCCCTGTTTGTTAATAGCGACTAAATGTAACTACTAACTTTAATTAGAGGAGAAACAGCGGTAACATCAGCTGTGATGAATTTGCTTCAACAAGTTCACTCTGAATCCGCTCACGCGTTACGTAACATCCTCCATGACAAATAAATGGGAAGTGGAGTTGTTAAATGACTCCCCGCAACCTGGAATAAGATCAAGTGAGAGTGATAACTCTCCTTCTTTATGGCTCTGGATGAAGATGTAAAGCCAGCTTGACAGGTGACATCTCAGCGGGTTATTTCCTTCTGCGTGGGAGGCTGCTGATGGCGGGGTGTCACCGGTGCGTAACGGGATTTCCATGGCCATGATCTGCTCCTCAGCCGCAGGCCTTCAGCCAGGTCAGGAGGACCTCTGTGCCTTTATAGCACCAAGCTGATCAACTCAATACTGGATTACAATCATGGGTGCCTGCAGCTTACTGACTTTTTCCACTGTCAAGTCCTGCAGCGAGGCTTCATGTAGTGAGCGTTGAGTCACACAATCTCAGTGAAGCATGAAATGCATCCAGTCTTTTTAGAAGAGCTCCAGGCAAACGAAGCAAAGTGTTTTCTGACATTTGAGTTAATCGTTAATAATGAATTGGTCACCTTTTAAGGGCCCACCTCTATCGTTTCGATCAGATCAGAGAGGTAGCGCCGGCCTTGGGCTTTTGTTGCTGCTGCTGAAAACACAACAAAGGCTAATTTGATATAACAGAAAGTTCACTATGACATGAGCGTTGACTGCTAGTAGATAAATCTATCAGATAAATGTAGTTGAGAGGAAGAATAAAGTGAATTGTACTTAAGAACAATACTTGAGGCAATTGTGTACATTTTTTGTCAAAAGAGGAAGTGCAAATTCAAAACCAAATCATTTCACAGCAGATTGTGTTGCATTCGGCTGAAACAATCCAGAAGCAGGCGACACGGGCTCTTGATTGTTTCGTTGAGGTGTTTTTTGGCTCGCTGTGGTTGAGAGTGAGAGCTGTGTCGTTAAAGGTGCCACGGCAACTTTATTCTCATAATACCCCGAATGACGGTATCGGCTTATTGTGCATTTCTTACCCAACGGAATATTTGTTGTGTGCACATGACCTTGATCCTTTTTGTTTGGCTGCTCTTGATGTTGCCCGGTGCGTTTGCGTGCGTGTTTGTTGACATGAAAATGTCGCCAACGTGATGCCAAAACATTTTCCCCTTCCGTTATAACGCTTGATATATATATATATATATCGATAAGATATAAATATGTCGAAAAAGCTTAATAATTGGTATTCAACCAGGACCTCATACTGTTGTGTTGCTTGTGTCAGTCGACTGCATCCATTTTGATTAAGCGTACAAATATCAGGTCTCTCGATGCTTTATGTCGCTGGATGGATGGATTTACTAAACAGTCTGAATCCCTACCTGCAGCCCCGAGAATCAGTGATGCCATTAAACTGACATTTATTGCAGCTACAGTACGTCCTCATCCTGAGTATGACTACACGTTCGCCCTGAGGGTCTTTACAAAGCAAGTGTTGGCCTCCTTGGGAGCAGTTTTTACTTGACATTACTCAGAGCGTTACATCTTGTTTCTCCAGTTGCTCTCTGTCCTCGTTTGCCCCCCGTAAGAAAGAAAAAGCTCCTGGAGAGATGTTTGTGTTCAGAATCAAACTGGTTTGGACAGTACGGGGAAATGTTTAGCTTGTTCCGAGCGCGAGTACAGGTCAAGGGTGTAAGAACCACAACTTGCTGTGACGTACACTAACTTTGTTTTCTGATATAGAGGACGGATTCCTGACTGTTTAATGAACACGCTTCCTGAGCCCTGAGGTAAAGGGATTCATTATAGCTTACAGCTCCTTCCTGCTGTAACTGTCACCGTGTTAAGGCGGGGAAATAAAAATAACATGTCTTGTCAGCCTGCTGAGCAACGCTTGATTATGATCGCGCCAAATGTAAGAGATCCTCAAAGCAAGTTTATTCATAAAGCGTTCAGGCTAAAGGCAAATGTGATTTACAGGGGCATAGATATAGGTTAAAGGGGCGCTCTGTAGTATTTGTAGAAGAAATTCAAACTCAATATTAATGAGGAAAAGAAGAATTTTTTCCATAACTGAATAGACGAGCTGTTCTCAGAAGGAAAATAAGGTCTCCAGGACACTGTTTGAACCTAGAAAGGTGGCAGGGTCCGCCACATACAAACAAAGCGAAGCAGTCCGTTGTCCTTTGCGGTCAGCTTGTTTATTCAGTCATGAAAAGGAAGAGAGTTTGATTATTTTGCTTGTTCAGGCATAACAATCTTTCTCCTCCGATTATGATTTCTTCGCCTAAGCCACGCAGCGCACCTTTAAATAAAACATCATTTGGCAGTAGTATTGCATTTTATGTATGCTGTAAAAACCAAGTTGACACACAGAACAGGAACTAGTGACCGTGCATCACATTATCGGGGGACATATCGTTCTCCTGCAGACATCCAGAGAACATGTCTGCTGTGGCCGTGCTGCCGCGGTGCTCAGCTCTGTCTGCCTGACCCTGCACGAGAGAGAAACATGACTTATTCATCACCTCCGGAGAGGCGGCCCGTTGTACAGACATTCCCCCGGGGGATCGTCTGGCTTCGCTGCTCACATCTTTACCTCGATTAAGTCACTCGACACGTCCGCTTCTCACCTTCTTGATATAGAGATGCTGCTTACAGACGCACGTCGTGAGTGATTCATATTCTCGATTGTTAGCCACACGACGACCTGACCCGACTCATTTAAACCTACATGTATACGTACAACTGACGCAGCTGTGGGGGTCAGCAGGGGCATAGTGCTCCTAAGGTAAGACTTATAGAAGAGTGAATTAAAATAGAAAATCTGTTTGGAATCTATATAATATGCTTTGGATGTAACGTTCAGACGAGTGTTATCTGTGAGTGAGAGCTCAGCTCTGTTTGCCTGCACTTTCCCAGCTTAGCAGCTTATTCAGTTTGGGCTACCGGTTACGTAAGACGGCTATATGCAGGAGCAGGAGCAGGAGGCTAATCCAGTGCCTTGCCCTTAATGCCAATTATCAGATCATAGTGACGTTATTGAAATGAAGGCACCATAAAGCCGAAAAGTCTTTGTGATGCGAAGGTGGCGTGACTGCCTCCAAGCAAAAGCAAAAAAAAAAAAAAGCTCTAGTTTGAAGTCATCACGCGGCCAGTGTGATTTAGATTTAAGTTAACATCTTGTGATATGAAAGGCAGCCGCACAGCTGAGCAGGAAGTCATGATGTAGAATGTAGGATTTAGCTTGGGGGCTACATCGTCTTGTTAAATGAAGCCTGAACAAAATACCTGGCAGAAATTCAAAAGCAAGTTGAAAGATGTCTCTTGTGTTGACATTCTTAGGATTGCTAAGAAATGCTATGTCAGGCTGTTAGAATGGTTTTCTCAAAACCTTTAAAGAATATTGAATACTCGCTGGCTTAAATAAGAAAATCACAGTTACGTAACAGTCTCTGACTTCAAACTTCTGGTTGTAAATCTACTTCTAGTGATGCATTACAGTTGTTGAGCATCTCAAATCGTGCTTGTTTTGCTCACCTGTTACTTTGTTTTTTGGCAAAATGTATTTGCAACTCTGCAACACCGCATTTTACTTCATGTTACCACTTCGGATTCAATTTTCTATCGTAACCTGTGACAACTCTGTGCTTTCGGTTTGGTTCAGTCCAGGAAAGGTTTGTATTTTCGCTTAGAGAAGACATGCTTTTGAATTTTTTTATCCTGGAAGTTAAAAGTCACCAACAGAAGCTCTTCTCTCCCGCAGGAAACACTGCTCCCGAAACACCTCGTCAGTAGTCCCACCTTTAATTCCGTGACTTAGCCTATAGGGTCTATAGGATATAGGGTATTTTGGCACATGAGAATTGATTTGCTCTGTTGTTGTTTGCGGTGCTGACTAAGCTGTGTGTGAGCTGACCAATCAGAGGAGGGGCTTTAAAGAGACAGGAGCTAAAACAGTAAGCTTATTCTACTAGTAACCCTGAAAATGAGCAAAATATGTCTCCGTTAAAATACCTGTTTTGTTTGCTACAAACCCTTTTTTCCAGATTGAAGACTGAGTTCCAGTCAAAAATATCTGGTTTTGATGCCACAGACACGGCTGGAGATCGTCTTGAGTTCCTCTTAAAAACATCCAACTGTGTCACGCTTAGTAAAGTTGAAACGCCACAGTCCCCCGTCAGAAACTTGCAGTCCCAACCACCTCCTGTTATATAGAAAGTCAGGTCATAAATATGTAATGTGACATGTATTTTCTTTAGATATGTCAATATGGTACCTAGCAAATTACATGTATAAATAAGAACTTGTTCATCTTATCATGGCGACTGGGCGAAAGCTTGTGGGGTGTTGCATACAGAAGTCATTTGCATGTAACAGACTAAACTCCGAGCTGCCCATAGGTCACGTCAAATCCTCATCTGAAGGCAACAATTCGTCATCAGTAATCAGAAGAAAGGGAGCCAGCATGTGAGAGAGCATGTGACGGGATTCACTCTCTGCCAGCTGTCCGTTTCCTCTGACGCAGCATCATCTATATCATCTTCCTCCATCTCCTTCTATTCGCCCTCCGTCGCTCCCTGCCCTCCCCAAGGGTTCGGAGATGAAAGGTCATGCCCACTAATAACTGGAACATCTGCGCATGGCTGCGGAAATGCAGAGATCCAAAGCCTGGATTCAAGCAGCAGAGAGGCAAACCAGCCTCCCCCGCTGCGCGCGTCTGTGTCGTAGAGGCAAAAGCCTGGGCCCAGATTACGCAATCAGTTATGTGCCAGCTGGTGGAGGTAGACGGACACAGAGAGGATGTTTTTTTAATCCTTTGTGAGACAGCATACATTTTCCTTCCAGTTCATCACATTTACCGTTCTGTCGCCGGATTCAGTGTCATTTTAATACTTGATATTTAACATTTTAAATGTATTTTTAATTTTAATATTTTTAATTCTGTTCTGTTGCACTGCTGAATTCTTTTCTCATCTCAAATGACTCTTTGTCTCACTGGTAATGTAGGAAGGACATTTTTAAATGCGTTGCCCCAAAAAACAAAACCGGTGCACCGAAAACAATAAACATCACTTTGAATGTAATTGTGATCAATTATCCCAAGCTACTTTTTCTGTAGTATTATCTCTGAATAAGGAGTTTTTTTCATGTCAGTCCACAGATTTATCTTTGATAAGCCAATATCAGTCAATAATGCACTGTGTTTTTTTTTTTAATCTGTAATTTTAGGGAATTTTTCCAGTTTATTTTCCAGATTTTTCCTGTATTTCTGGAATATACAAAACTACAATGAAATTACAAAAAATAATGAAAATGTATACATCTTTTGAAAAAAAAAACCCCTGTTACTGTGAATGACCATGAAAAATTATTATTATATACAGAAAATAGATTTTTTTTTCCATATATAATCCGTACAGATAATTTAAGGGCAATTTATTGTTTCTGTTATGAGTTATTT
>OMLP01014051.1:21019-33832 GCA_900302685.1 Spondyliosoma cantharus
CACACACATCGTTAACCTCAGGGTTCACACTGCATTCCTGCTCGCCCTCCGGGTTAAACACATAACTATTGTTTCCCTCCGAGGAATGATGCGTATCTACACGTTTACTTTTCTTTAGCTTTACTCAACTTTCAACCTGGCAACCTTTTAGCGATAACCCCCTCAAACTCGGGGGTTGCCAGGGGCTACCCCCGGAGCACAGTCAGCAAGCCCCGGGGGCTAAAGTCGGGAAGAGGCCAATGTGGATTGCATCATGATTGTGCCGTTGTGAAAAGCTTTAATAGCCCAAACAAGGGGATAAGAAAGGTCTTCAAGGCACAAATGCACTGAAAGCGATAAATGAAGGGCCTTATTCGATGCACGCAATTTCATGATCCCGTGGTATATATATATATATATATATAATACCCATGTTCTTCTTCAGCAATGACCTCAGTTGTGCACAAGAACATTCAACACTCGCACCCACACAGACATAAACATAGACACATGCAGCCTCCGACTTCACTTCTCCTCCTACCTCCTGAAACAGAGCATTATTACTTTTACTTCAGCATTACCGATGATAGATCTCACCGCAGTCTGTCCTCACAAGTTGCAGCCTTGCGCAGCACCGGCCTGGGCTCAGCTGTGATCTCTCTCCTCGGGCCTTGATCCCGTTTGGCTCTCTGTAAATCGGTACAGCGAAGCGGCTGTAGTCGCAAGTTACTCTATTGAGTCTCCCAAAATCGTATCGATGTCTGCGTATGGGGTGTTCAGGAAGTTTGTCTCACCTCACAAAGCTTTTAGTGCACACTCACACATTTGAAACAATCGGGGTGCATCTTTTTGGGCATTTAATCCTGGGTTAACGCCCCTAAACACGATCCTTTACTGTAACTCCTGTCCCGTGCGTTTGTCTCTGTCCAGGGTATGTCCAAGGAGCGAATGATGGAGATCCGCAGACAGTATTGCAACCCGATGACCATGAAGGTCACCTACTATAAGAAACCAGTGTTCATCCACCAGGGGCACATGCAGTGGCTGTGGGATGTGGACGGGAGGCGATATCTGGATCTGTTTGCCGGCGTGGCGACTGTCAGCGTGGGCCACTGCCACCCGTAAGGTCCCCCCTTTTTTTTTTTTTTTCTTCACTGAATACAGTTCGTAATAAAAATCAATGAATCTTATCATTGCTGTTCTTATATTTGATTCCCGATGTCTGTGCGTATAGGAAAGTAACAGCAGCCGCAGAGCATCAGTTGAAGAGACTGTGGCACACCACAAGCATCTACGTCTATCCGCCTCTCCACGAATACTGTGAGAAACTAGCTTCCTACTTCCCAGATCCTCTGAAGGTATCGCGGTGCCTTTTTTTTTTTTTTATTATTTGGATTGGCTGAAATGGAGCTTTGAAATATATGGAGGCTGTGATTTAAATGTCTGCCGGTCTGTGTTTCCCTGTCCAGGTGATCTATCTGACCAACAGCGGCTCAGAAGCCAACGACCTGGCGATGTTGATGGCTCGACTTCACACAGGCAACTTTGACATCCTCACTTTCAGGTACTTTTATTCTCGAAAATTCAAATCTAAAAAATTCAGAGCCAGTGTTTTCCTTTCTTCCCCAGCCCGTTAATGGATTTTTAAAAGTATTTTTATCGGTTTTGTGATAGTTTGTTTCGATTCGTTTGCCCTCCATTAATCCAAGATGCTATTAAGACATAAATAGATCCTCTAATTGCAAGGACAGGAATTGAAAAAGTACTCTTTGTTGAAGTACGTGTGTTTTATATTCTTATATTCAGTCGGCATACGCGTGGTCTAACGTTATTGTGGATACAAGTTTCTCATTACCATCAGTCTGAAATGTTCCTGATTGATTTTTTTTTTTGCCTTCCAGAGGATCATACCACGGGGGCAGTCCACAGACCATGGGTCTAACTTCCAATGCAGCATACAAATACCCCATTGCCAACGGTTTAGGCTGCACAAATGTACGTACGCATCAACTGACATTCATTTCAACGAAGGCAGATATAGCATGGTGATAGAAACGGGCAGATGCAGAGGAGGAGCTGTTTTTGCGCTACAATACTTACGAGTGACTGTTGCTGTCAGGTTGATCCAGCTGACTAGGTTTCTGCCCAATGCACAGACCATGTGTCCCGATGTGTTCAGAGGCCCGTGGGGAGGAAGCCACTGCAGGGACTCTCCCGTGCAGACCATCAGAGAGTGTGGCTGTGCCCAAGGTACACAAACACATTGCACCCACGGCTCGACACACTCGCGCTGCTCTCATAAACCGGAAAAAACAAGACTGTTATCAGTGAGATTAAGCATTACGAATCCCTTTTGCAATCTTCCTACAAAACATTAACCCCACTTTCATTTACTGTGTTCTGTTAATGCACATCGATGAATTGGCTCATGGGGGAGGTGTTTTTTCATTTTGTTCCTTTTTTAACGGCGACGTCAGAGCTGCGTATTTTGCTCAAGTCAATGCTGAGACTCTTGACATTTGAAAGTGTTTTATCTATTTTTTTTTTATTTTTCTGAACAGAGCTCTCAGACAGCTTAAAGCTATATAGGTATTTATACATGGAGCTGCAATTCACAGATTGTATTGATTTCTTTCAAATCTTCCTAAAAGGCCTCAGGGTCACTTGTAACTGAGACAAAAAGAAATACTAAATAAAGTCCAAAGTCTCTCACTGTTGATCATTTACCCCTTCAACTTCTTTTCAGGAATTTTAACTGCATAGTAAGCCAGATGGTATAGCTGGAATGTTTTTCAACATGACTGTTTACACAAAACAAACAGCTGCTATACAGCACTATAACATCATATCAATCAATAACAACGATTACAGTGGTGCGAAATTGGGAAAATATGGCATTGTGCAGTAACAAAAATACTCTGGGAAAGTGTAACATTTCTCAAAATGAAGATTAAAAAACAGGATCTGTGACTGCTTTGGTAAACTTTAACTTGTTGTTCAGTTACTGTGAACTATGCAGTTGTATAAGAATGATCTCTCAATACTATTTTATGGAGGGTAGCCCATAGAAGTAATTATAGAAATGCAGTTTAGCTCCCAGCTTACACTATGTTTTGCATCCTTCATCCCTGTACGACTTTTTCAGCTTTTCATGTGTTTTTTTTTTTTTCGACTTATGTTGACTTATTCATAATTTAAGCCAGGAACAATAACGTTTCACATCTTTAATACGGCGTTTATTCAGCTCCCCTTCATACTCTTCAGAGACTCTTTCTCTTTTTCCAACTCTTCGTTCTCCTTCCTCTACTTCTCCATGCAAATAAAGCAACAGAGCAGTTTAGCGTCAGCTTTTCAACATCCATCGTTCGTCAAGCATTTCTCCAGTTTGTGCGCTGAAGTCTGTATTTGAGGGACGTCTCATTGCTTGATCCCACAGGTCATTGCATGGCAAATGAGCAATACATTGGACAGCTCAAAGAGACATTTGCTACGAGCGTTCCGAGTCGAATTGCCGCTTTCTTCGGGGAACCGATTCAGGTACTACATTACAAGAAATGTGATCTTTAGTTAACATGTTATAAATGCTTTTGTGTGTCTGATCTGTTGATTTGCCAACGGAATATTAACAATATGGACGATATACCGTGAATGTACAGTAGTGTTGGCATGTTCCTGGGTTAATTAGGAAGGAACTTTTACATGAAATTGTGCTTTGGTTTGTTCAGGGAGTCGGAGGAGCCGTCCAGTACCCCAAAAACTACCTCAAGGAGGCGTACAAACTCGTAAGGGAGAGAGGAGGGGTCTGCATCGCTGATGAGGTTAGATTACCATTTCAGATATTTTCAATATTTATGTGGACTATAAATGGAAACCAAAACGCTTCCAATACAAAAATCTTGTCCATTGCCTTCAGATTCTGCCTTCATATGCAGATTCCTGTTTTAGTAGACGAGTATGTTTCCTCCTCTCTGACTTCAAACTGCACAAACTTGGATCTGTTTTGCACCCATCAGGTCCAGACTGGGTTTGGGCGAACAGGAACCCACTTCTGGGGTTTCCAAGGTCATGATGTCATTCCTGACATGGTCACCATGGCGAAGGGCATCGGCAATGGATTCCCAATGGGAGCTGTCGTAACAACACCAGGCGAGTTTGTCCTATAAGATCTTAGCTTAGATGGGTTTAAATACAACCATAAAACGTGTTACACCATTACAACCATTAAGTAGGTAAAAGGCGCGAGAAGACTTCCTCTAAACAGGCTCAAAACAACAGCTGGGCTTGATCACTTCAGTTGGATGTAATAATAGATTCTCCGTCTATTACTCACCACTTCGCCCACAACGATTTCAGGCTCTCTGCTGAAGATGGAACACAGAATGAATGACATGAATGGATTGTAGTATTGAAGTGCACCACTTACGGAGAACACCGATGGTTAGGGAGCTTTTAAGTAGCACGGTTCAATACTATAGCAATAGATTTCTGAATAAAATGACAGAGCTCTCACCTCTATTCCTTGCTGCGCTGCTCTCTACCTTCTTTTCTATGTGCCAGAGCTGATCTGACGTGTTTATGACCTCCGTGTCAACGTGAGATTGTATGTTGTTCACTGTGTTATTTGTTAAGCTAGTTGCCAGAGCTCTCTCTTCGCGATCGACCTTTAGTACGTCAAAATACCCAAGTGTTTTCTGTTTTGATGTCTTACTTGGTGGCATTTCAATGAAGGCACTGAGGCATGACACACTTTGATCTCATTATTTGCAGCACGTGTTGCCTGACAGAATCTCCTTCTGGCTGTGCTTTTTGTTTTGGAGCAGCGGCGGGTGGAGATTTGATCTTGTTTATTCTTGTTTTGTTTTTATTCTTGTGTTTTCCAGAAATCGCAGCCTCATTTGCAAAGGGGGTTCACTTCAACACCTTCGGAGGAAATCCTGTGGCGTGTGCGATTGCTTCATCGGTGCTTGATGTAAGAATACGTAATTACCTAATAATGTCCTGAAGTTCATTTTGTACAAAAAAAATTCCGGTGCATGTCTGCACATTCCTGTCGTAGCCTGCACCCGAAAACTAAACCGCATGCGCTTGACAGACAATCAAAGAGGACGGCGCGCAGCAGATCAGTCTCGACGTGGGCACCCATCTGATGACAGAGCTGGCAAAATTCCGAGACAAGTATGAGATTATCGGCGACGTCCGCGGAAAAGGCCTGCAGATCGGTGTGGAAATGGTCAAAGACAAGGTATTGAGTTTTGAAAAGAGGTGACGCTCGCCTCTCCTCACATGTCCGGACAACGTGTGTGTGTCTGCGCTGTGCCCCCCGGGGGCAGGGTTCAGCAGTGCCCCAGTTAACCATTAGCCTGAGCAGCATTGACCATCTGTAACTGTGGAGGGAAAAATCTCAGCTGCAGTAAATGCACTGAAGTTCAGACATTTCCTTTTTCAGTCTGTGGACACCATTGTATTTAACAACAGCCAGAAAAGGGAAGCACCAGTGCAGGAGCAAAGTCGAACAATTGCCGAGGAGTTGATACAAATTTAGTGAGATGTGTAATATTCAGTTTTGTTGACTTGGTAACTATCCTGCTCTGTCAGTGTTGTTAACAGTCTAATGTTGACAAAAGGTTCTCCTTTGTTTGCATATGTCCTTATAAGATACTCACAGCATCTGTTTGCAGTACACAAAAAAGAATATGGAACGCATCAATGAGAATGTTTGCAACTCCCTTTAAACTTGGTATAACACCCGGTCTTATGTTCCGTGTGTTGTATCACTTTTAACCTCAGACATAATTTTATGATTTTTAATCCAAGCCATGATCTTTTCCAAAACCTAATCAGGTAATTTTGATGCCTTAACCTGAGCAAGCAGTTTTATTTCCCTCATCCCAAACTAAAAACATTCCTTTAAATACCTGAAAACAGTAAATTCACGGAGCTTCGAAGTAAAAATCAAAAACCTCGAGCCACTCTTTTGACACAAATTCCCATTGTCTGCACCAAAGTCGTGTGCAAAATCCACTCAACCAACACGACTTGCTGAGGAAATAGTCTTTAAAGGGATATTCCGCTGTAAATTCAATCCATAGTCTAACACACGGTGACACCGAGTAACACCCCGCCCCCTCGAGAGATGAAGTTTGAAGACCGCTAGCCTACGTAGTTTTAGCATCCTCAGAAAAGACCGCACGACAACAATACACTGCAGTCTATGTCTCCAACAAGAAACCGCCATCAAAAAGCCACTTATAGCCACAAATAATGCTCAGAACTGCACCAAACTTCAGAAACAGTACAAATAGGGTCCCAGCACGTAGTTCAAGGCATCTTTGCACCATATCAGCTGACCTCATAAAGGCTTTCAGGCAGAAAACTTCTCATAAAACCAACCGAACGATCTTACAAGTGCAGATTATCGCCTTTGATGCACATGGATGAGGTCAAGTAAACAAGTGACTGCATTATGACACACCCCTCAGGGTTTAATACAGAGTGTTTAGCGAGACCAGATAATGGGTGGCAAGAATCAAAGTCAAAAGACAGACATAGACCAAACATTGACTAAAAGGAAGGCCGTCTAAAAAGCCTCAAAAGTGAGCAACAGAATGATTTTAACAGCTCTGACGGTCACACGAACAACAAAAGTTCATTTACGTACTTAATGACATCAGGGTGTCCATCACAAAGAAACGTGAAGTTATCATCTAATGATATAAATAACTGTCGCCACTCCCATTTCCTATGTGAAAAATATAATTAAGTTTACAGTCCAGATTGGTAACTGATTGACCACGAGCATAACTGCTTATCGCTCGAGGACACCGTTGTTATTAACCTGGAAACTGTAAATGCAGTTACTGTAAATGCAGTTAGAGTAATAGTGGAAATGAAGTTGGTTAAAAATGACTTGTCGTGGAGTAACGTCACCTCTCACCTCTCCTCTACCGTTCACAGGTCAGCAGGGACCCGCTGCCTGCTGAGGCGATGAGCGAGATCTTTGAGGACGTCAAGGACATGGGAGTCCTGATAGGCAAGGGAGGCGTCTACGGACAGGTGACAGCACCCGGCTACTCACCCTCTGACATATTTGCAGAGTCAGCGTGTGGTATAAACACCTACAGTAAAAAAAAAACAAAAAAAACGTGTATTTCTGTTGAAAACAACAAATGAAGCATGTGAAATAAGCTGAACAAACTTGCTCGTGGAGCATTTTGAATACGTTTACGAACACTAGTGTCCATCTTGGGTAATTTTGCCTCCAGCTCTGCTCTTGTACATCACAGTAAACAGACAATTTGGGTGTGAAGAAGTCGGACAGTTATTACACAGAAGGCTGAAGGAGATTATTATCATATTAATACTGAATATTGGATATGGAGCAAATGTTTTTAATAGTCTAACCAGCACAGAGTCAGAAACGCACCGCAGCGATAATTCCCTCCTCGTGTTGAAACAAAACGTTCCTCTGGGTTTCCGTTTTTTTTTCGAATTTAGAAACGATGTATGTCTTTATTGTCATTGCACAGGTCAGACGGTATTAAGTTTGCAGCTTCTGTATTCAATGCAATAAAAAAAAAAAAAACAATAGATAAAGTAACGATGAAACAATAAATGAGATAAAATAGCAATACCGTAGCAATAAAGTAGAGGACAGCGACGATGTGAACGGTGTCCAGCCGTAGTAAATAGTGCTGCAGCTCAGATGTACAAAGCTGCAACTAAACCAGGACAGAACACGAATGTTCGTCGTGACAAACCAAGAACCAGGAACCAATTTATCTGCTTTTTATTAACATTACCTTTAACCCTATCTCATGAACATTACTACTCTGATGCGTAAAGTGCTCCAGAAACACCAGGTTACACATTTTCCTGGTAATCTCTGGCGCTCTTATAATCCCCTCCCCCCCCTTGTTTTCTCATCACTTCAGACCTTCCGCATCAAACCCCCCATGTGCATCACGAGGCAAGATGCCGATTTCTTCCTGGCCGTTTTTAACAAGTCCATCCAAAACTACATGGACAGAAGATGAAGGTCAAGACGAAGGTCAGCTGGATCGCTCAACGCCAAGGACCGAACCTGGGAACCGGCTCAGCGCTGGATTGCATTTTTTAAAAAAGTGTTTAAAATGTCAGTATTCGTCACTGTGACCTTTTGAGCCTTGCATAGCAACTGTAAGGGGAAACTACGTTAAAATGTTTTAATTAGAAGACCTAACATACCTCACAAAGAAAAGATATTACACAGTGCCTTTGTAACGAATTACATTTCATCTGGCTCGTTTGGATCTTCTGAGTCGAGCTCGGATGTAACGTTTTATGATTGTTTCGCAATTTGTAATTTTCTGATGTTCCGTGTTACTGATTATAGATGTGCATGTAATAATAAGGAATCTGTGAGTTTAAGGATCAAACATTTGCTGTATCGTAGACAACTGGACTAATCCGAGAGGCTTCTTCAGTTCTAACTAACTGGAGGGGAGTTGCAACATTTGTACTATTACACATTGGTCACACTTCCCTCCCCTGCAGGTACATATATTGTCTTTCCTGTTTGTGGTTTTAATTATCATTTTAATCCTTTAATCTTCTAACAAGAGGCTGTTCAGGTTCGGTATTACCATCCGTCCTGAGTGATCCGAGCACAAGTGGTTCAGCTTTAAGCCCGTCAGTTCCATGTGTCTCGAGTGACCGCTTGTGATCAGATGTCACTTCCCTGCTCTACATGCACATCCACACCTACATAAGTGGAACAAACTGATGCAACATTTCTTTACACAAAGTCAGAAAGATCTTCATGTATACATTTTTGCCAAGTTAGTAAGAAGGCCCGTAAAGGTCAAGAATTTTTTAAGGGAGTCTGGAGACGATCGCTCGTGTTCAGGGTTTCCACTCATTCTCATGGCCGTGACTTTTTTTTTTAATGATTCTTCATAAAATGTCACGATCACTCGCAACCTGTAAGTACGCGAACAGAGCTGTATTGCTCATGTCTGTGTACACTGTACAGTAGCCTGTTGTATACTTTGCTCCAAATGTCAATTATTGTATGAAAATTAAACAGCAGCATTTTTTTCAATCTCTAATTGTTGAATATTCTCATTCACATAAATACATTCGATTATAAAGTCTTCAAGTCTGCAAAAAAAATGTGTAGGTATATGACATGTTTTAAAGACATTCGCGTAGGCTAACATGCACCTGTAGCACTTGAGTCGTAGTGTGGACCTGCCTTTCAGGCATCACAGAAAACCAAAGTGAGAGTGTTTTCAGTGTATTATTAATACATTGGCTTATGAACACATAGACCTGAACAGTCGTACTGACCTCAGACAGTTCGTCCCGCCTGCAAACACAGATACACACACACACACACTGTGTCTGAAAATCCATGTAGCAACATTAGCATGTGCGCATGAGCTCAGATTGTTTCATTCATTTACTTCAAGCGTCAGAAAAATGTCCTTCGACTTGGGAGTCTGAAGACAGAGTCATAGATTTTAATGATGCCCTTTCTACCAAACGGGATCAGCTTTGACAACATTTGATAGAATGACGAGCTGCCTCGTGTGAGAATCTAGCAGTAGATCTGTGATACGAGACTCTTCCGGCAGAAGCCACGCCACACATGATCAATGCTTCCTTGCTTTTGAAAGACTGACTTGACAGCTTTACCTTTAAGCCTCTGCTTAATCAGCTAAGAGAGCACTTGCTAACTGCTGGTAGTGACTGATGCCAACTGTCCCAAAACAAACATGAGACGCTGACACGTGCAATGCATAAACCATTCTGGGAATCCGAGGCCTGATCCCAGGGCAGTCCTTGCCCCCAACACTAAGCCCTGTGTGTTGGGTTTTCACACCCACACCATTGTTGTTGTGGTGGAGGGGTAGGGAGAAGTGTTGGGGCAACATGGCCCTCCAAACTGAGGTTTTTTTCACTTCAAACCGAGGCTTATGAGAACTCCTTGAATTATGCCTTATTCTTTATAACAAGCATAAAACATAAAAAACAATACTTAGTATCCTGAGGTCTCTGTGGGTATCTTTCTAGCCGGTTAATATTACATTGTTATTGCTGATTTGAGCATGACAGTGCCACATTTTGACATAGGTCAATGTTGCATTCCCCCCTTTGAACGCATATGGAGCCCAAAGTCCAGCTGGGCAGTTGCTGCACTTGGTACCGCTCCTCCAACAGCAGTGCTGAATGGTCGGGGAGCAGCACAGATTTGTTAATATAAACCGTATTTAGGAGGTAATGAGGCAGTGTCCTTTTCTGTTTGATGACTTGATTGATCTCGTAAAGCGAACGAATTGCAGAGGCCATGCTTTTCTATCTCCATCAGATAAATGGCATTTTGATAATAACAGGATTGCAACAGTAAGGTCGGAAAAAACACGACAGGTGAAGACAGCATGTTGTCCAGTCATGTCAGTTTACATTAACACCATGGACGGCTACCAATAACGTATCAGGGTCTTGAAAGGTTGTCCCATTTTATTGGGGGCGATTTCCACCACTAGAGGTAAGAGGCCACTACTCGAAAATGAGGGGTTAGGGTGAAATGGGATTGGGCCCAAACATACCGTCCAAGTCCTTGGCTGAAAACCACTGATCTCCAGCTAGGGCACCGAAGGACATGGACCTGCCTCACAACATCAGCCTGATTCTTGTGAAACATTTATTATCTGCTGTCTTGACTTTTGCTGCACATTAACTCTGCCGTCATTTCAGATCCTTCCAGTTCCCTCCTGCCCTGCAGTTACACCTGCGTTCCTGCCAATCACATCACCCGTCCTTCCCTCGCCTACGTACACACCCATTTCCACTTCCTCATTAGTCCCGTTGCAGACTCGCCCATTCCAATTCACATCAGACTGTACATGTGCGCCTGAGCCGTCCGGCCTTTTAGGCTTCTGCCCCTTTGCCTGACCTTAGCTGGAATTCACCTTCTTTTCCAAGACTACCTGGTTGTTGATCTTTGCCGGTTGTCTGAGTTCAAGTAAAGCTGAACGTTCTGCTTTGCCTGCCTGGATCAAAATGTGGTTCACCCATTCGTTGTCTTTGCAGATTTATAGGCGTCTCTCCTTTTTTTGTATCCAAAACTATTGAAGACAAATGTCACCTTTCACTTCCTCATGGTTCTTGAATTCAGTCTAACTGTGGTTCACTGGGTGTAGCAGATTGAAATGCGACCGCATCATGATCACGATGAGCTTTCAAACAACCATCAGTTTCTCCCATATTTGTCACAGGCAAACCGCATTGCATTGCGCAATCCTGCGTTGTATCATGACAAATGAACAACGTGAACCGCGCATCTTGAACCTTGAATCTTGAACCTTTGAATCACACTCCAGCTCACCTCACAAGGCGTTCTCTGGAAAAGACGAGAAGAGAACCGGAACCACATAACAGATCTCATCTTATTCAAAGAGTACACAACTCCCAACAAGTGAGCGTGTAGTGTATATAGTGATCAAGTGCCGCTGGTTATTTATTCACCTCCACCAAGGAGGCTATGCTCTCACCGGTGACCCTTTGTTTGTTTGTCGGTTGCTTGGCAGGGTTACATAAAAACGACTGAACAGATTTTCTCAAACCTGGCGGATGGATCAACCCCAGAACTGACCCATTGTGAAATAGGGCAAGGTCAAGGGTGGTTTAAAATTCAAGGTGAAACAGGGCTTTCGATTGTCATACTGTTTCGAGGCTTGATTGAATTAAAGGCACAGAGTTATGTGCTATTCTAGTTATCTGTGCGACGTTGCACAGAAATCACTGTAGTTTGGTGGGACCGTACAATATAAGATGGACAATGCATCTTCACCTTCAACCATTGTACAAAAATTAAGACAAAATATCTACTAGTACTGAGTGGCATCGAAGCCCGGCCCAACTCACTCAGCTGTCAATAGTAAACCCCCTTTTTTGGACATTAAATAACAAATTAAAGCCAAACTTGTTGGAAAAATGAAACCTTGAACTAACAGAGGGAGGCAAGTCTTGTGACCTATATGTCAGCCTGCCACCAGATGGCGATTGGGATGTTCTTGCTTCACTTTTTCTTTTTTTTTTTTTTTAGGAGAGGTCATGTCCATCTTTGCACATAGTCTGGGCTGAACCAGGGTACCATTGGCTGGGCACTGTCCACCCATCCTTGGGACTTAGTAGAAAAAGAAAAGTCAAGGGAGAATGATAACTGAGTGCCCTCTCTACTATACCTGCTCAACATGCATAAAGTTGGTTCCTGTGTAAGTGGCCGGTACGCAGGTCTCATGAGACAGTCCTGCTGCTCACTTGGTTTGGCCAGATTTCACCTGGGAATTGGTGAGTGAGCCTATACTTAGATCACGGTCTGCTGCTGATGCTTGAACAGCCTGTGTGGGTTTATTATGTGAAGGGATTCAGGTGAACATCAAAATTTTGGAACTAGAAACTAGAAAATAAGCACAAGGTAATCCGTGTCACATCATTTACGTGTTACTAAAGGCTGCAGTAAAATTATTTATATTATTATTATTACTTAATAAGTGAATTTTATCCTATTTCTTTTTTTTTTTTATTCAGTTTGTGTGTAATGATTTTGTCTGCAAAGCATCAGTGATGACATTTAATTAAGTAATATTTCTGTGACAGTTATCAAGCAGAGGTGTTGACTACTTCCATTGTTTGCTATGATTCTGCTTTGTTGTACTTTTAACTCACATTACATGTATTTAATAACTCTGGTTACTAGTTACACAGCATGTTAAGACTACTAATATAAAATGAAAATCAACTAATAAATTATGTTGTATTATTATAGTTGTTATTCTTATTCTTATTATT
>OMLP01014051.1:55768-74227 GCA_900302685.1 Spondyliosoma cantharus
AGACGTGCTAAAAAAAAAAAAAAAAAAAAGAAAAAAAAAAGCGCGTCCTCGTAACATCCGCATCAGTTCCTCCACATCTCCCTCAGCGAGCAGAGTCTGTCTCCAGCGTCCGGACTGGAAGCACCGAGCGGGATGTAAAGAGGAGCTCAGACCGAGGACAAGATCCGCTCCTTTACAAAAACTTGGGTTTCTTCCACTATCACCGCAAAGATCTAAACTGGAACTACATTTTAAAAAAAAAAAAAATAATTTTCCAGCTCAGCTTTTCGTTCCTGACCCTCCGCTTTCACTCTGCAGGGATCAAATCACCCACAGTGGACTTTGTGCTCCTGTTTGTTGGCGCATCGCCGGATATATTCATCGAAATTCTGCATGTTTGTGCAAAAAAAAGAACAAAAAAACAACTTTAAAAGTTGCTGGCACGGAATGACGCAGCTGGAGTGAAGATTTCTATATCACCCAGTAAGTAGAGATTTTAGTTCATTGTGAGAATGTAAAGTAATTAGATTACTGTCATGTGTCACCCATGTTTAAATGTACAGATTCGCCTGTGTGCAGCCACATGTTTCTGGAGAAAACATCTGGATTTGTGCCAATTTTAATGAACCAAACACAGAAGACGAACAGTTTCAGTTTGGATCAGTGGTTTGAGGATGCTCCAACAAACATAAATGGTCAAATATATGTAGAAATAAAGAGATGTGTAGCTAAAGAGGAGAGAGAGCTGCAGGAACAGACATACAGAATATATAATTGGACTGAAGAAGAAGAAAAGGGAGCCTGAACTCCCCAATCAGCAGCAGAGGAGGCGATAAAATCTAAATCTGACGACTCCAAACCAACAAAAACACACAACTAAGTTTCTAAAAAAACGTAGAACTCCACCGACTCTTCAGTTTCCGCACTCATACACTTTTATTTGTCTCTCTGCTTCTTACCTCTGCAGCCGCCTCATTATCACCACACTGACTCTGCAGAAAAATATACGCAAACAGGAGTCAGATCAATTATACTGAATCGTATTTTTTTCTAAATTTTATTTCACCCTTATTTTACCAGGAAGGATTAAGATGTCTTTTACAAGAGCCCAGTATCATAAATCCTGGAGGTATTACAAGCGCCACACAACAGCCTCCACCCTGAGGGTGTATTCACAGAGAAACAAGCGCAGTATTTCCCCCTCTGAGCCTCCAGGCGGCGCTGTGTTAAACAGCTACGATGCGAATGTCGCTAGCAGTTGATTGCTACCTTTGGAAGACGCAGGTTTATATAAGATGGAGGCCATTCCAACCAACGAGGATCGTTCGCCCAGCACATACGCCAACAAAGTTATTCCTGCGTTTACTTCCTGGCAGGGACGTGCACATGATTATAGAGGGGCAGCTGCTGAAAAGTCAGAAAAGGGCACGTCAAAAACAATTTCAGGCCTTAATAACGAAATATGTAGATTAATTAATGTAAAATTAATAAACAAAGTACTTATAGAAAACTTCTTAGCTGTGTATCCTGTGCAGCTGGGAGTGATATGCAATCGCCATTTCTTTTGCGTCAACAAATTATTGTCAGCATGAGTTTATTCACATTATCATAATACTGAGGTTTGGAAGACGTGCAATTCAGCTGCAGTTCTTAAAAAGCAATAAAACACTGGTTTATTATTTGGCTATTTATTGGAGGGCAAGTGCAAACAAGAAATACAGGCTACACATCTAAAAATGTGACAAAACCGAGAAATGACTGTGACTGTCAGCAATGTTTACAACAGCAAAGTCACAATGAACTCGAAATCTGGCAGAAGTTTAAGATCTGTGGCAAGATAAACAGCCGACAGACAGACAGCTGTCAGATTAGATTATTCTTAACTCTCATTAACAAGCTTAAACAAGCACGAGGAAATGCGTATGGTAAAATGAGAACCGCGGCGCCGTTTTTTTTTACATCCCTTTGCACAACAGGAATTTACTTATTCATTAAAAAAAAACACACAAAAACATTTCAATACGAGGCAAATAGGGCAGGGGCTCAAGCACCCCCTGGGCCCCATGTGTGCACGTGCCTGCTTCCTGGTTATGCGGCTCATTGAATATGCGCTGTAAACTTCCTCCCACTGGCCCCGCCCACACAAGTCCCCACTCGACCCGCAGGCTTTACACTGTGACACAGATTTCTAAATCGCTTTTCTCAGCTCGAGGGACGTTTTTTCAAATCCAAAACCTCCACGGATCAACAATTCATTATAGATTTAGCCATAATCGACTTTGTTTGCAGTTCTTGGTGTCCTGTCAAGGGTTTTACAGACGTCTCTTTTCTCATGGCGGTCTACGGGGAAAACGCTTTTTGGCATCCTCATTTCTAGGTTAAAATCAGTGCTAACATCTGGCTTTTGTTTTCAACGTGAACGTGTAAAATCGTCATTTAATCCCTCGTCAATTGACTCTGCAGTAGTCACGGGTATTTATCGCTTCCGTTGGCTATGAAGAACACACTACTATTCACCTCTCTTCAGGTGTTGATTGGCTCTTTTCATCGATCTCTGTTCCAGCTGCGCCTCAACATTGTTGTTTTTGTGCTGTTTTTCATGCGCTTTCGTGATGAAAAACCAAAAAACAAAAATTTGGTGAAAGCAAGTTCCTCTCCGGTAATGAAATCAAAGCCTATTTCCAGCAGTGTTTTTAAAACCTGCATGCACGCGCCAGTTTTGGTGCAGAGGTGGTGTAACAGTGATTAAGTGTTAAATATCTTTTTTCCTCTGCTGTCTCATGAGGCCAGCTCGTTATTTTCAAACCCTTAGTTCTGCGTCCGTCTCTCACTTCCATTGAGACAAAGGTCAGCACAGCTCGAGTCAAAGGTCAATAAATATGAACACAGCGGAGTAGAAACATGGCAGCACACTGTGCAAGTCAATTCAATCTATAGAGCCAAGAATCACAAATCATATCGTGTCAGTAGGCTTTACTGTACAGTGAACGACACACACCCTCGATTAGAGGGAGGAAAAACTCCCTGGGAAAAAAAAAAAACCTCTTAGCTGGAAAAAAGGAAACCTCAGGAGCCACAGAGGAGAAATCCTTCTCTCAGGACGGACAGGCATGAAATAGATGTCGAGTGCACAGAGGAGATCGACAATATGTACACAATAACGGAGGAGGCGATGATGTGAACTCACCTTTAGACGCTGGATTTGGAGAAGGAAATCTCCCCCTAAAGAATAAGCTTTAAACGGCTGCATTAACAGCATGTAGTGCCTTGATCCAAAGTGTCAAATCATTTACTTAATGGTGCAAAATGTTGGAAATGTTGTTGAAAACATCTTATAATTAACTAAAATTATGGATTTTTTTTTTTATGGAATGTGAATAACGAACAGCTTTGATGTTGTTCAAAGATATTTAATGAAGTCAGCATGTTAACCAGCTAAGCTCCTGAGCTAGCGGTGCAAACGCCAACACTCCCCGGCTGCTCCAAACTCCCTAGTTCCGACCATTAGCTGCAAGGCTAACTGAGCTAACCAGCAACAATTAGCAGTTACTCCGGTTGATATGCTTCCCTCTATTGGTTTGGTGTATGAATTCAACAGGTGGCAAATATTTACATATTGCACCTTTATGATGTGAGGATTATATCGTATCTTGACCGTAAAATGTGTCTTTCTCTTGTAGATCCTCTTTGCGTAACAAAGATCACATGGCTTCACCTTGACCGGCCATCATCCAGCCCCTCGGTCTCTCCGCTTACTGGGGAAATCCTGCCTCTCCATGGTTCACCATAGAAACACCCGTCGTCTGTCTCTCCGCTCATAAAGCTCCCTCCTGTAACCACCATGGCAGCTGCTCCAGACGCCCCCTGCCTGTCGGAGCTCGGCGGTCTCCCCAACAGGAACATCAGCCTCATCTCTGGCACCCGGCCCTGCAACCGGAGCACCGTCAGGCCCTCGCCTTACACGCCGCAAGCCACCGCAGCCTTTGCCATCGCCATCACCTTCATGATGCTCGTGACCATCGTCGGGAACATCTTGGTCATCATTGCCGTTCTGACGTCGCGATCCCTGAAGGGGGCTCAGAACCTCTTCCTGGTGTCTCTGGCTGCAGCCGATATTTTAGTGGCCACGCTTATTATTCCCTTCTCGTTGGCGAACGAGCTGCAGGGCTACTGGGTATTTAGCTCCATTTGGTGTGAAATCTACCTGGCGCTGGATGTTCTCTTCTGCACCTCCTCCATTGTGCACCTGTGCGCGATAGCACTGGACCGCTACCTGTCTATCTCTCGGCCCGTGTCCTACGGCGCCAAGCGCACTCCCACGCGTATCAAGGCAGCCATCATTGTCGTCTGGCTTATCTCCGCGGTCATCTCTTTCCCTCCTCTTCTCACCCTGGACAAGAGCGAAGGAGGCGAAGAGGTGTGCGAACTGAACAACGAGCGCTGGTACATTCTGTACTCCACTGTAGGCTCGTTCTTCGCCCCCTGCGTGATAATGATTCTGGTGTACGTGAGGATTTATCAGATCGCTAAGCAGCACACGCGCTCCCCGCTCGGACAGAAGCCTAAAGTGGTTGCAGGACGAAATGCCAGCATGGCAACCGGCAAGCCTCCAGTGAAGTTATCAGAGCAACCACAACAGAACGGGGATCAAGGAGATACGACTGAGAGCCAACAAGAAAAAGGACTGACCAAAATGTCTGGCTCAGATTCTCCACTCGAAAACCCGAGCCAGGACTACCCTCCTAATCCGAGCACCGCTCCAGTCCAACAATCATCCCCCGCTTCAACCCCCCACCGTGAAAGCCAGATCCGCTCAGCTGTTCCCCACAAAAAGTCCCAGGCGCATTCTGACGAAGGAGGTGACACACTTCCCGACTCCAGCTCTGCCTCTGACGCCGAACTAGAAATGGGCGAGGAGGGTGATCTCAGAGCTGACGGCAAACAAGAGACGAACAAGGCCGACGAGCAAACTTTAGGCAAAGGGTTCAAAGTCCAGATGCTGAACCTGGCCTGCAGATACAAAAACACCATGGCCACATCTTCTGGCACCAAACTGGTACCCGAGGAATCATCTAAGATTCAAGGGACGCCCATATCCCGCCGCAAGGCCATGGTGAACCGAGAGAAGAGGTTCACCTTCGTGTTGGCTGTGGTCATGGGAGTGTTTGTGATCTGCTGGTTCCCGTTCTTCTTCTCTTATTCTCTTCAAGCAGTGTGCCCTGAAACTTGCAGCATCCCAAACCCCTTGTTTAAATTCTTCTTTTGGATTGGCTACTGCAATTCCTGCCTCAACCCGGTCATATACACCATCTTCAACAATGACTTCAGGAAGGCCTTCAAGAGGATACTGTGCCGGGACACAAAGGGTACGTTCTTCTAGAATGGGAAGTGTTACTTTTTGAACTGCCGGCGGACAGAGAGACCGTTTATCTGAGAAGATGAAAATTTGTTTTTTTGTGTGTGTTTGCCCGGGATTGACCCTCTTCAGCATCAACATAAACACTTGTGCATTAAGGGGGGAAATTGCATCCATTTTCTCCTCTCCTTGTGTTCGGGTGAACGCTGTTAGCTGAGTCAGAGCCGCACTGGCAGAGGAGATTTCAGAAAGCCACAGTCAAGTGGCTGAATCAATTATCTTTAATGTTATTTAAGAATACAGTGTAATTGTATATTCAATGACTTTGAAGGAGAGTGATTTGATTACATTTTGAAGCGGAAGTCGGGAGGATACAGGGTCTGTGTTCAGTAATTTAAAGTACAAACAGAACTACGATGCGTTTTTGTGTGTTTGTGTGTGAGCGTATGCATGGGAGTAGAGGAGAGTCGCCTGAGGGGTCTGACTGGAAGAGAACAAATATCACTAAGTGTCCTTTATCGGAGATAAAATGGGCACTCAAGGAACACAAGATCAGGGAAAATGTGAGCATCCTCTTCTCTGTGCCTCTCACTCTTTTTCTTCTGGTTCTTCCTCCATCTGAAGCTGTAACTTGGGACGTCTGTATTAAAACGGATTGACCTTTTTTTTTTTTTCCCTTGTGTATTCCCTAGTCTCTGTGAACCTTTGGATGCTACACCTCTCACTGGGAATTGCTCATTAAGGTGATCGCCAGAGGCTTTAACAGGGAGAAACTAGAGCAGGAGAGCTGAGAAAAATAAGCAGAGGCTGCATGAAAGACAGAACCTCCACATGTGAGAGTGAGCCGCTCGTCCACGTCCTTTGCTTGCTTTAATCTTTCCTCCGCTTTAATGTTGCTTTTTTTTGCTCCTGTAAACTCAAAAAGACACAGGGAGTCGGGGCTTGTGTTTCACGGAAGCTGTTGCAGTGGAGATTTTGATTTATTTGCAGTATTTAATGAACACGGTGGACAGAAAGCTTTGTACCCTTTTCAGTGTTTCTCGCTGCCGAAGCAATACAGACTGTATCTGAACTGGGCGCTGACCCCGAAGATGAGCAGAATACCTGATGAAGATGCTCCTCCTCTGGACTGATCTGATTTTGTGTGTGTGTGAAGACTCTGTGTGTGTGTGTGTGTGTGTGTGTGTGTGTGTGTGTGAGATTGAGTTTGCAGTTGCATGTTTTTTCAAAAATGCACTTCTTATCTTTTGAAAGCCAATAGAAATTTGCTTGAACGAAGCATCCAGTACTGTATACACATGTAAGATAACACTGGTGTTGGAATTAGCTTTTGTACAGTATTAGCTTAAACATAAAACAGTATTCATGCTTATCGTTTTAAAGTCCAACTGAAATTAAACTGCATGTTTTGTTCCGCTACGGATCTGCCCTGGTAACAACACGTCCTAGACAGAGTTTACAGGCATGCTAGCAGCTCTGTGACGCTATACTTTGGGCTTTTTTGCTAATGCTAACATCAGAATATTAACATGACATGTGATTCAAGTCTCAAGCAAGTCTTTTATTTGTTGTTGTCCTCAGTTACGGCAAGTAAAAGTTATCAAAAGTCACAACAGAGTGGTGTAATGAGTCCTAAAACCATGATATCAGTAAGCAATTCCACACATCCGGTTCACATGTTTCAGTTAAAATGCTAACTGTTGTAGTTCTAGTTACCAGTAAAGGTTTGTTAACATTGTGTCAGTCATGGATGGACAGTAGAAAAAAAAATGGAACACTTCACTACAAGTTAACTTGAGTTAAAGCTGCTAACCCCAAATGTCTTAATCTTTTGGGTTTGCTTCTGCGTCATGCTAGCTAGTTAGCGTCTCTTTCTCTTAGCCAACCATCTTCTCTCACAGGCTAATGTTTACAGTCAGTGCGTTTACATGACACTGAAGAAAACCAAATTACTGGGTTAGTCCGACTATGATTTTTAAGATGCATGTATACACCTCAGTCTGACTGAAATCGGACCGGATCGGATTCCTCTAGTTGAATTAAAACACCTAGATTATTCGATTGATAGTCGCATTACCCGTGAATGTAAACGTTACATCAGATGGGTTTTCTCCCCGGGGCCGTGACCCGGAAGTAGAAGGACACGATGTAATGTATAGTCGTGTTGTTGCCAGAAATAGAAAACAACACGATGAATCTTTCCTCCAAAATCAAGAGCGCCATTGTGCATCTACAGCAGTTTGTGTAATTATCATGTACACCATATACGAAATGTACAAAGCTGTAGCTTCGTCTTCCGCTTCGTACGCGTCTTTCTCGAATGCCGAGGCAGAGTTTGTTGTTGCGGATGATGTAAAGAGGTCAGCAGGAAGTGGCTCTATTACCACAAGTTGTAATGGGTACAGCGCCACCTATCGTACGACATGCTTCGGCCCAATAATTTGATTTTCTCACTGGCATGTATACACAATTGCAGTTGTCCGATTGAGTGGCATAGTCGAACTATGGCTGTGATCCGATTAAACTGTGCATGTAAACGTAGTGACAGTTTACAAAGCTTGCTGATGTACTCACAGCTTTAGTTATCCGTAGCCAGCGAGCTAACAGTGCTAGTGCTAGTAGGTTGCCGTCAAGGCCACTAGAGCTCTGTGATCTAACGGATTTGCTTAATGACTGAGCAGGTGAAAGGACAGGAAGTGAGTTTACACAAAAGATTTGTACTATTGTATCTGTTTATAACTGGACAGAGGAGGTTAACAAAAAAAAAAACGAATTGTGAGAAGCTAAAGCAGCCTCCATTTATGATTATTCCTCAGTGCTGTGAAGATGATTTGTTGTTAGGCAACTGCAAACGGATTTGTGCAGATTTACTCCGAAACCACTGATCGCTGCAATCCTGTGAAATGATTTCACTGTGACGTTTTTAAAGGCCCCCGTGTGTTTTAATACCCTTTACATCTCAGTCGTGAATCCTCCACAAACACATGATGTTAAAGGACGTTTCTTTCCTTTCAACATTAAAAATAATTCAGAAATAACTTGTATTTTCCTGCACAAATAAAAAGAACAATTCTGTGATTTCAGCTGGACTTTAAGTTTAGAGTATTGATCAAAGTACCACTCAGTATTGCCTTGTATCTACTTGTATCTTTCTATCTCTGCTCCTGTGCTGTTGTGTCCCAGTGCTCTGCCTTCATTTTGAAATCGCTTCATATTAAGGGTTGAATAAAGGACATGGTGAGACTATAAATGCTGCTTGTTGTGTCAGAGGAGAGCGGGTGGGATCGACTGTGAGCACTTACAGAGCGCAGAATAATGGAATCAGACAATTTACCATCGCTGCTTTCTGTCAGTCAAGAGTGTTTTATGAGAATTACTTTTGTCTGCTCTAATGACCTTTGACCAGAATATAAATCACAATAGACTGACACGGACATAAGAAGAAAAAAAAAATCAAGTAAGAGACGGAGGAAGGCAGAGAATAAACTAATCCTGTCACACCCAGTTCACACAAAAAATACCACACCTGCTAAAAATAAACAGGTGATAACTAAAGTGATAATTGAGTGAACAAGACTCGTTTATCACCTTTCAACTACAAGCTGTCAGGGAGCCAAAAGCAGAATGTGTTTTTTACTTATTGCAGTGAAAGACTCACTTGAATGTAATGAAATGTGTTTAAACCTTCCGGTGGTGTAATTTAGTGTAATTAGGGCAGCTCTTATCGCCTCCCGATGAGCTGATGTTCGGTCTCCGGGAGCTAAAATAAACCTCGTTTTTATTTATCCACGTGTGAGGATGTGAACACTTTGGAGTTTGGTGACTCAGATTATGTAACATTTCTGCATTAAAACGTCTAAAAACTACTAGACCTTTGTTGTATGTTTTGTTGAGTTGCGTGCTCCCGAGGATCGTACTTACATGGCGACAAATTACGATGCTTTCGACGCCTATTTGACTCGTTCACTTTTTCCTTGATTTTTGTTATTCCACGACGAGTGAGTAGGTGGTTACATCGTTTCCTCTGATTCTCCTCTGATTGGTTGGCTTCGTTGGCTGTATTCTTTTTGTCCGTAACTCACACAGTGGCTCTGGTATTGTCTGTTTTTTGTGGTGTTTGAGCTGCAGTAACACCTTCCTCTTCGCCCTCTCTCTCGGTCCTCTGTGGCTGCTGTCGGGGTGACTCACCTTCGGGATGTGAGAGTATCTCTGGGCTCGTTAGGTGGAGCAAACAGACTGGCTGTCCACCGTTGCTGGGCTGCCCTGCTGCTGATGCTACGCCACCTGGCCTGTCCGCTCCACCTAACGAACCCAGAGATACCGCAGCAGCCAAAGTGAGGTTGTGTTTACCGACGGCTGAAACTAGGGCTCACAATCTGTCCTAAAATCAATGCTGGACACATCAGATTTATTATTTAAGGACATCTTTTTCTTATCTTTTTCTTTTTCTTATAATACCGTGAGTGTTTCTACACTACACTGTGGTATTCGTGTTTTTACTTTACTTTTTTAGCAAAAAGGTTTCACACTATCAGTGGGTCGGAACAGTTTCTAAACTGAAACAACTCAACTTTTGTGGTGAAAATGTCCAAGTATCATAAAGTCCATCCAGCTGTCAAATGATCTCATACTGTGCCAGTATACACACACATATCCATCTCTGTATATTCATGGCTCCGAGGCGTTATGGTATTGGATTCTTAATGTCTTTTTTATGATGCCATATGAAGCGTCTGCCGCGTGACGTCGTTTGTTTCTGTCAGTCACGATGTTCGGCAATGCTTCATAAATCAGTCATCACCGTACTGCAGCTGGAGACAGCTCAGTGTGACATGTTGACAACCCGCCGTAAGACCACCTGGAGACATTCATGCTAATTATGATAAACATGATGATGATGATGATGATGAATTATGCTGACAAGTGTTTTGAAAATTCTTTTTTGTTATTTTACTGTATCTGTACTCAGCAGCTACAGTATAGTATAGTAATAGTTATATCTTCTTCCTCTTTGCCATCAAGTTCCATTGTTGTCCAAAAACTATTTCATTTCATGCAGGAAAACAGTAAAGAGTCAAAGGAGACATACGATGCTCATTTTCAGGCTCATGCATTTTGTTTTTAGGTCACTGCTGGAACAGGTTTAAATGCTTTGACGCCCAAAAACACATCGGTTTTCTCATTCTGTCCAGGACGGCAGCACTTTATTCGCCCTCTGTCTCTTTAACCACTTCCTCTGCCGGCACTGGAAGTCGGTGTGTAATCATCCCACACGTTCCTCAGGTCAGCGGTCCATTTATCTGTCCGCTAATATTTATTTCAGGACCTTAACGCCACAGTTTACTTTAACACACACACTTGTGTCTGCTGTATGTGCGTGCTGCTGCACACAGACTCGGTCACTGTACTTCACACCTGACTGAACTCATGATTACATAGGAGGCAAAGTGCTGTGAATAATTCAGCCAGATTACATATTGATGCCGCCTGGTCATAAAGATTGCAATGCATGTAGGGGGCGTTGTTTAAAATTGTATAATGAAAAACATTTAAACAGTCGCTCATTTCAATTCCCGGGGCTGAGCTGTGACCAGCGTGAGTCATAATGAGGCGGCACGGAGCTTCAATTGCTCGTGTTGTTGTTGTTTGGACTGTTTGTGTGCGAGCACGACTGTGTCTGTTTAATAAAGAATAAGATTTACATGAAAAGACAAGCGGAGAGTCTCGCCCTCGGAGGCTCAGTCGAACGCAAGAAGACAACGCGATGTGCAGCTTTCAGATCATCTGTAGGAAGAGAAACACAGAATATTTCACTTCATGTTAATAAAGAAGTAGTTATAAATTCTGGGACATTTCTTTATCGTCTGAGGTTGAGATGAGAAAATGGATACCAGTCTCATGTCTGTGTGTAAAGAACAAAGGTGTTGCCAGGGTGTGTTTAGCTTAGCTTTAGCTTTTAGCTTAATGGCTTGAAATAGAGGGGAAACAGCTTGCTGGGAAAAAAAAGTCTAACTATTTTCCTTCCGGGCTGAGGTGGAAAACTGAAACCGTACATCGATGATGTAACTTAAACATCACTTCCAGTGGTTTAAACATCGGATCTGTGTGGAGTACTTTGCTACAGCACTTGAGTTGTGTACTTCGGCCACTGCTGTGTCCCCTCGACTTCCAGTATTTATGCTAAGCTAAGCTTACCCCGTCCTGATACCAGCCCCGAAGACTCAAACAAGAAAATGTTATCCATTAAATGAAATTTCCCCCGAATGTTGTGTAATATGTGATATCTCTCAATTAACAAACACAATAAATTAACTAAATGGTAAGAAAGAAACTCGCACTCGCACCTTTTTTTCCTTATCAAACAGGAACACACAACCAAACATATTCTGAATCCAGGTTTCTCTCTTCAGAGAAGCAAGACGAGCTCCCCTCACGTCTCCTCCGTCGCCGCCTGCTGTGTCTTCTTGTGCGAGGCTGTATTCGGTTTGGGTTTGGCCGCGTCGCCGGGAGGCAGCTGGTGTCGCTCCCCGCCAGCATTCCTGCCTTAAAAAAAAACCTCCTGTGCTCATGGTGTAAACAAGACCAACCGCCCATGGGTGGTCTGGCTAGCTGCATGGCTAACTGAGCTAGCGGCTGGATGGATAAAGAGAACACAGCTAGCCGTGACTCCTGGGTCACGTGTTCGGAGTACGGAAATCAACAGGTGGTCCGCTCTTACATATAGCGCATTTAAAGCTCCAGTTAATGTTCGTGAATTATGCCACCTGACTTTCAATGACACGTGCACCCTGTTGCCCTGGAAATGGATGAGGTGGCTTGTGAGTCGCAGCATGCGGCTACCAGCAGGAAAGCCACTGAAATAACAACAAGAAACACCGTGACCGCTGGCCTTTCGCTTTGTTTTTCTTGGTGTTTTTTTTTTTCTTTTTTTCCCCCAGCCCGGCTGTTTTTCTCTCTGCTCCTTCATTGCCTCCGGTGCTCTCGAGGCAGCTACCTCTGCCTCGGGCGACAGCTCGCGCCGCAGACAGCTTCTCAAGATAAGTGACGAGAGTCAGCGGGAGGCGGCCGAGGGGGAGGGCGACGGTCTGACGCGTGGTGGCTGTAAGTGCTGTAAGGTGACTCCGGGGTGACGCTCCCTGTGATTTTCTGACATGATTCACAGTCACGGAGCGACTGTAACATGAATAATATACACTGTGGTTGTAAATGACTTGTGTTTCTGTCAGACCTGAAGCAAATAAAGACTTGAAAGCGTGAAAATAAATATGTTTTCATATTTTGCAACACGCCTGCACCTACTGTAGTCCCTGATGACATTACCAGTCGTAACGGACCAATAACACTACGTATTTTCTCTTATATTACTTATGTCATCACTCATTTATGTAAATACTGCACAGAATTACAATTTTGAGGTAGATGTACTGACACTACCATTTTGTGTTCTTATATAATCTACTTCACTGCAAATTATATAAATAAATAAATATTTCACAAGTGATTTTGTAACTGGTTACTTTTGCAGATTGAAGTCATTATTATTATTTTGCAGATTAAACTACCAAACAGTATATAAGGTGATTGAAATCAGATCCACATTTACCAGGTGAAACATTAAAGTGATGAATGATCCAATAACATAACGTACATTATTCTGAAATGGAGTTACTTCTGCTGCTTTAAGTATATTTTAAAGGAAAAACCTTTGCACTTTTACTCGAGTAAGCCTGAACGCTGTTTTGCTGTGAAGCTCCAGAAAGGTCTTGTGGACTACAGAACTTCACCTGGCTTCCCGTCTGCATGGGAATGAACAGACGATGACTTAATTTTCCTTTTTTCGGTGACGTATCCTTTAAAAAAAAAGGTGCTTATTTTTTCAGCGAGGCGATATTTAGCCAGATCTGTGGCACTTCTAGACGTTATGTGACTATATCAACACGACACAGAATCAGAAATTGGTTGCAAGGAAGTGAAAACTATTGACATTTGAAAAATGATAGATTCTTCATTTGGTTAAAAAATGAGTTCATCCCAGTGCAAAGACACCTAATCAAATTTCAATCCGATAAAAAAAATAAGAATTTGATGAGGCTTCGAATACGCATACAAATAATTTAATAAAAAATGATGAAATTTAGCAATAAACTGAAAAAAAAGTGTACATATACTGCACATATATTAATCATAACATCGTATACGGGTGATATAATTATGTATATTGGACTCATTCACACATCATGACTGCTGCTGATGCCCCACAGAACATCTTCACAATTCATGCTTGTGGTCTAACGTGTTGCGATGTACATGTACACGTTTACATCCCTGCATTTCCTTAATGTCTTGTTTTATTTGCAGTTATTTCATTCCGACGATTCTTCGCTCTCAGCCTCGTCGCTCCTCTAACACGTGAAGTTCTCCTCGGGGGTCAAATGAAGATTTATCTGTCCTGTGTTGAATGTAAAGATGAAAAAGAGAATAAGTGGGAGATGGAAAACGCCGACCAGAAGGAGAGAAACGTGTGTGTGTGTGTGTGTGTGTGTGTGTGTGTGTGTGTAATAATCCAATTCTGTGCGGTTCAAACAAATAAGGATGTTATCCTGTTAGAAAGTAGCCGTTGTGCTCGGGGGTCTGTTGTGACATGGTTAAATGTCAGACCCCATCTCTGCAGAGACTAATAGGATGAGAAGGGAGGAAAAACACTCAAACACACACACACACACACACACACACTCAAAGCTACAAACACACAGATAAAGCTATACAGAGATTTTCAGCACGACATTGTTAAAACTTTACAGTATAGAGAAAGTGAACTGTGACAAGTGAAGTATTTTAACTTTGGTGTGGATGAAGAAGCAGGGAGACGACTGTAGACGTGTACCGCAGAGTTGGCACCAGAAGTAAAAGGACGCGCTGTTCGTAAAGCGGCTGTACGTTGTGCGAGCGGAGAATAAATAATAAAATGTATCAGCTTATGATCAATCCAGATCAGATCCTGGCATAAAGTAACTCAGTGTAAACTCCGCCCCCTTTCCGAATACGGAAAGAAAAGAAACTGATAGAGAAAGAAAGATGATTATAGCGGAGGTTTTTTCTTTAATCCCTGCAGAAAGCACAGAAGAACAAAAAGACTCTGCTGGGTTCTCAGGAGGTTTCACGTTTCCCTCGGGGGAGTTTTTAATCGGCTCTGCCTGACAGGTAAACTCTCCGGGTCCCTGCCGCTTCATCTCCATTATTCATGAATTCACGTCAACTCGTCTCTTTAGCTGCAGCGATGACTTGACTTCCAGGTGTTAAATAACAGATTTGGGATGTTAACAGCCGCGGGACGCCACTAGAGAATATTTTTAGCTGAACAATGCGAGAGAGTTTTCTGGAAAACCTGCCGAGTGGTTTGGAGTGCGCGTTGGAGTGTGTGACTTCAGGACCGGCTGAAGGGCCGCTCAGCATCGAGAGGGGCACATAATTGATTTCGGGACGCGGTTCAGCGTGGATATTTACATGGGCGGCCGCTCCCCTGCGGAGCCGAGGGGCTCCAGTTGTTAGTCATGTATTGATGCTGCTGGCGTGCCGAGCGATCTCTGCGAGGCGTTTTTCTGCTTACGCCGGAGTTCTCAAGGGTCACGGAGCCGCACTCTGCTTACACATTTCTCTGGAGGTTTTTTTTCTACATTGTTTGGCGGTTTTTCAACTTGACTGGTTGTCACCGCTTCCCTCTGCCATCTGTCCAAAGAAACAGAATATTAATGAAGTCACAGAGTGAAACCCCGTGACTACACCAATGAACGTGCTATCCGATGTATCACCACACCCTCGGAAAGAAAGCGAGTGTGTTTCCCAAAAATGTGAATCAAGCCGTTCCCAATCTATGTTTGGGGGGGACGGTCGTACGAGTTGGAAGGCAAAGATATTTATTTTTTTTTTCTTTTGTCGTGTAGGTTTGAGGAGTCGCTGAAAGGAACTGTGATTTCACAAAACAGAAAGTGGAACGAGTCCCTCATCTGTCTCTCCTCTCCACCTTTTTCCACCGGTGTCCCATGTGACATCAATCTTCGGCCATTTTTTTTTTAAATCCAATCGCCTGCAGCCCCGGAAAAACAATTTTCTACCTTTCCCGTCAGCTCCGTCCTCTTTTCTCTTTTCTCGCACTGAGGATTTTATTTCCCACTCGGAGGCAGGAGCTGATCACATCTGAGGGGCGCCTCTCCTCGCCGCTGATGTCTTCTCACCCCGCGCTCTCCTCTCCTCCTCCTCCTCCAGGTCGTGCTGCGTAACCACCTCCCCTCCACCCCAGCCACAGTCAGACTCCTGAAAGAAAACAGTGGCCTCTGACCGCTGCTATCGCTGCTGCCAGAGCTCATGAATGTGCTGCGTTCGAGCTCCTTTGCCAACATAAAGAGCTTTTTTTGGTCTGACTGGAGACAGCGCTCCCTCTGATTTTCCGCGGCCTTTTAGCGTTTGTCGCCAAGCCCTCGGACAAAACGAATGTCTCGTTGCTGTGCCACGTGTCAGAGTTTGTATTTATTGAAACTACGAGAAGTGCAAATTTGGACTTGAATGAAAGATAAAAGTACAACGTGTTTGAAAGGAGAAATGATACAGAACCGGCGCCTTTGCTCCTTTCGACAGCGGTGGAATGTCATGAAGTTCGTTTACACAAGCGCTGCGAATTTGAGACACTGGACTATTTCCTTCGACTCTAGCAGATCTCAGAGGGAAATATTGTACGTTTTACACACGAAGCATATGGAGACAAATGAAATATCATGTTTTGTTATCAGTAAAACTCCCAAACAGTTTATACAAGAAGGGTTGAAACGCTCAGTAATCGAGGTCGACTGAGAGCTGAACAAAAAAAATAAATAATTTCTCTCAGGTTTCCTGCACAGACATGAGCTGAGTATCGATTTCGAGGGGGAGACGCGGGATTGTCACGAGCCGGCCACAGTGGCGAGTCGTCACTGGTGGAAAAACGGCAATAGCAACGCTACCAAAAGAATTTCTGCCAAAAATGCAGATACAGGTGTGTCAGTGCCTGGACACGTAATCTAAAAAATGTGGAATACTACAAAACACAGAGAGATTTACCTGGAGGGGTTGAGCTTAATCCGCAATGTGAATGAAGACATTTGTGTGTAAAAGTTCCATATTCAGCTTTAAATCTTCGTGTCTAATTGGTTGTTCCTGCTCAGAGCAGACGTGTGATTAATCACGTGATCACCTGGGATCTCGTCTTAAAGGTTGTTCCCACACTTCACTGACAGCAGTTGGGGGGGTCATTCGATAAATCTGATTTTTCTTTAACTTCTTCTACTCGGCACTTTAATGGGTAATTATCTGAAGTCTGATAAATAAGAGCCCTGTTGTTCCAATCTCATGAGGTGTTACTGTTTCTTCTCTCAGCAGTACGCCTCAGAAGAACCTGCGTATGATCTCAAACATCCAGCTGTCGTACGGGACGCCACAACTCAACTTGATATCTTTTAAACAAACAGAAGAGACTCCGCGCTCGTCAAAGATTCACTCATCTACAATCTGGACTGTTAGAATTCATCTCCGACTCGGCCAAGGAGCAACCGAGTTGAGACATTTCGAATCATCCAGGAACGTTGCGGGCTGCTTCGTCTGTTAGCTTGAATTACATTTTAAAAGTGCTGTCTGGTGTTTGTTTACGAAGCCACTGAAGGAGCTGCAGCGTCGTGCTTTACACTGCTGGCCCCGTGCCTGGACTGTGCTGGAGCTAAAGGGGGAAAATACCTCTCATTACGTCGGTCGTGTTTTTAGCCATGCTAGTGGCGTGACCGATTATGTCTAGTCTGAAAGAAACGTGACCCAGACGGTCATGTTCACGTCACGCCGAACTGAAATCGTTTTCAGTTATCGGCAGACTTTTCATGGAGTGCCTTGATCGGGTCAAAGTCTTCTCTCGCAAGATTTCAGAGCGAGACTTCGTGGTGATTCTGGTTCAGTGGTAAAAATAAGCACTTTAAGAGTGCGTAACTTCGGCAATCGGAGTTTCCCCAAAGGATTACATTGTGACTGTGTCGATCTGCTGGACTGATTCCAACACTTTTGGTAAGCATGAATCATTTACACGCTCTGAAGATGCATGATATGGTTTATTATTTTAACATACTGTCTAAAGCCCTATTCGCACGATACTAGTATTACCTGGGGACCTCTAGTAATTTGCAATAACTGCGGAGATCGTCTGTGATCTTAAGAGCGAAATCTCGAAAGATGACTAGATGGATTACATGCATGGCAGCATGCGGTAAGGAACATTTTTCTATCTTTCAACAGGCTCACCAGTTATTATATTAAAAATATCCATATGCTGCTGTGCTGCTCCAACGAGGGCTCCGGTGCGACCGATCGCACGAAACACAGACGTAGTGGGATAATTTCTAAATCACTTGAGGTCCTAGTAGTCCCGTGCGAATAGGGCTTAAGTCATTTGCTGTTTTTGATTGCTTGCCAGTTTCAAGTAGGGGGTCCTGGAGACCACGACGGCCGCTGTATGACAACAATTATGTCTGAATTATTTCTGTCGACGCGTAAAAAAGACCTGAGAGGACGCGAACGGTGTCCGAGTCAACGACACTTCAGGTGAACGAGCCGAGTGGTGTTTCAGGTGAGGCTCCATCCTTTTTTTTTTTTTTTTTTTTTTTGTCTTGAGCATTCGTGCTGTGTTGTGTCCTGTTAGCAGCCGGGGAGAACATCGTTTTACCCTCTACGACCTCTGCTCCGCCCGCGACAACACTCGAGTGTCATTCACTTGTCCTCCACATTTTCAATTCAGGGTGAAGCGCACAATACTGGGCTGTCGTTGCCCAGTTGTTGCATCTTAACCGTCCAATCATTTCTCCATTTTTGTGTTACACAGAAAAAAAAAAACCCCTGACCAACATCACCATATATATAAGATTTTCAAAGATTGTTTTGTCCTCTTCAGTTCCGACCATCCTGCATCGCTCTTGCCTCTCCACACTGGTGGATGACAGGCGGTCTCACCTCCCACCTGTGTGTTTATGTGCAGAGGTGTAAGACTGGTGCTAAGTTCTGGAGGGGGGGGTCAACAGGCGCCAGTGCCCCCGTAACTCCGAGTCCGGCCCCCCCCC
>OMLP01014051.1:76424-90435 GCA_900302685.1 Spondyliosoma cantharus
CTAATGTTTTATTTTATTTTTTTTTTTTTCTCTCCGTGAAGCTTCTCTGCAAAAATAAATAATAAATCACAAAGTAAAAAAAAAATAAAATAAAATAAAACATTAGCTCCAGCTCCGGCTCCATTAGATTGAGAGGAGGAGGTGAACTATTCGGAGGAAGAGGCGGGTGAAGGGAAAAGAGAGGTGAAACATGGGGGAGTCAGCTGTGAAAAATGACTGAAAATTGGACCTAAAATAAGAGGATGAAAGGTAGGTGGTGCGGTATGGATTTAATAGGACGCTACAACAGATGAAGTGCGTAATGAAATGTATGAAACTGAAGCAAAGATCTCCGGTGATGTGCTGAGAAATCGTTTTTTTTTTTTTATGTGAAAAGAGAAACAGTGAAACGGTCTTAAGTGGATCGTTTTGATTGCGATGGCACAAACAGTTTAATTGTGATGATGATTACAGCTCATTCGCGGCCCTGGGGATTATTATTTTGACGAGACAAAATTAAACTGTTAAAGTAATTAAAGATCCACTTCACCGTCTTTATTTTTAATTACATCTCAGTTCTCCAGCGGAGGCTCGGTTTGTGGCTGAATGATTTTGTTTCTTGAGCCTCACCGCGAGCTACGCCGGGGCCAGAAATGTCGTAGCGTTGTTGAATCGCTGCTTCGGCAATGAAGTATTGCATCTCCGTACAGTTTTTCTTTTGGCTCGTTAGAGATGTTTTTAAACTAGAATGGCACTCAGTAGAGCGCATACCTCCTCCGAGACCCAACAGTCCTCTTGAATTCAATCAAGCCTAATCCAATGTTGAATTCGATGGCCCTCTATGACTCTTGAATATCAAACCAGCCGTTACCCCTCAACCTTAATTTAACATCACCAGGTCTATAATCCATATTAAATGGTTCTCATTCAAGTCAGGCAGAGCGAAGCGAGTTGTTGAGAACAAAATCTCCCAAAGCTCATCAAAATACTGACGCTTCGGGATGGCGGCCGACCCGTCCTACAATCCCAGAGCGTCGTTATTTTTGACGAGTTGATAAACGAGACTCAAAAATCGGCTTTCCTTACCAATCGTTTCTAACTTTTAAGCAAACGCATCAGCGTGAAAAATAAACGTCTGCATTACGACCGGATGCGATTCAATGAAACCGGTTGCTGTAACCGAACCGTGCTCTTGTTTTAAAGGTTCAGTGTGCAGGATTTATGAGGACCCGTTGGCAGAACTGGTGTATGATATTCAAAACCGGCTTTCATTAGTGTAGAGTCGTCTTAGACTAAAGACCGTTACACATCGGCGACGTGGCGAATAAACAACGCGAACGCGCGAAAACCATCTAACATCAGCGATTGGTTTCTTACAATGTGTGTGAGTTTTCAGGCTGTGTACGATCACCGTTGCTAAAAACAATCCATTTGTGCAATATTTTTTGGGAAAAATACCTTTTGTTCGAGTATCTGGCGGAGGTGTTGTGGGCGGAGGGAGCGAGGGGTTACCCACTCCACAACTTTAACGCAGAACAACACACTTGATCGTCGCAGCCAAGCTCATGAGGAGAGTTCTGGCATGATTCTTCTCAGATTTGAAATTTACATTTGTACCTTTCACACTCAGGCCAGTTGGACTATACGTGTGAATTTATGTACTGGAAAACAGCCTCATAAAACCTCTTCGTGGGAGATTTTGAGGACACGTCTGCTGAGAGAATTCAAATAGACTTTTCCGTCTGTTTATCTTAATTGATGTATGAATTATGTATAATGCAGATCGTCTTTATTGCGGCCCCGTCTTTTGTCTTCAGGAAGCAGAAGCTGACAAATGCCCTTTTTCTCCCCCCGCGCTTTCTGACACCACCAGACAAATGATTCACTCACCGGGAAGACGGGCGCGATTTTTAATAAGGCGCCGTTAAGAGCACTGCCCACACCCGCCTCTGGAGGACTCCTACATTGTGAGCTTCTCCCCTTACGGGACCTTACGTGGGTGCTAATCACTCTGCTCCGCTGTGGGAAGCCTTTGTGCTGCTGTCTTTCACTGTCACCCCCGGCTGTTTCCATTCAAAGCCGGGCGCACGCACAGCAGGAGCCGCGGTGTATACACACCTGAGGACACGCGGGCAGACTCCCAACACCTCAAACACACTCACACATTTATCTGACAGCTCCGGTTACTATTATCCGATAGAATATGATGCACTGTAATATATTACTGCTCACCAGTATAGAAAATTAGTGCAGATTCATGTTAATAATCTGAAATATAATCCACAGATTAGTGCAGGTGTGTTATTGCAGGTTAAGACCGAACTTTAGTGTTTACCGGAGAACAGTTCAAAAGCCACTCCGCAATATCTAAAGTAATTAAAATGAGCTCCAACGTAACAAGCTGCAACATTTACTGTAAGTGATGAATGCATCAATGAATATAATACAATAATATGATATTAAAAATTATGAAATTTTGCCATAATGGGTGATATTAGAATAGTCTGTGGAGGGTCACTTGAACATTACAACCGAACAATTATTATTTTAATTTTTTTTTTCAGAGGAAACACATCACTAGTAACGGAAATATCCCAGACTGCCTTGCGAATTAGATGCTAAGAATGTTGCATGAGAAACTTCACAAACTTGGTGAAACAGCTGCAGCAAATTTAAAATCTTTGGTGCCTTTCGTCAAATCTGTCACGGTAGGAGGTTTTTGCGGCGGCGTCGTTGTAAAATGTTGTCTGCTTCCGTGTTTCGTACCTCCGAGCAGCTGTTTGAACGCACCGTTTCAGCTGATTTCAACATTTGCACCAAATTTATCAAAGAAAATAACATACAACTACGATTACAGTAAACGATAATTTATATTGGGTACTTTGGAGAAAGTGGAGAAAGTCACCAGACTCCCTTAAAAAAAATGCTCAATTTCTAGACTTTAACTATGAAGCTTGCAGGTTAGAAAGTAAACACATTCGGAGATTCGCTCCCTGAGTTTTCCCTCAGTGGAGGGGACTGTATCTCAGATGATGAATCCGATTTGAGCGTGACGAGTGACCGGATCTGTTCCAGTCTGGGGCCGCGCGTTGACAGCGCGGCAGATGAAATCGTCAAGTGTTTGATACGTATCTACTGATTGCTGTGATTTGGTTGGAATGAACAGAAATATCTCACCGTGTCACTCCTGCTGTGACCGCACATGGGCTGACACGCATCTGTCTCTATTTTCAGGCACATGTACAGTAACTCCCCCTGCACAGAGGTGGATATATAGTCTTCATGGCAGAGTATACGCGTCGGTACACCTCTGTATGTGCACTGTGTGGTGAAGCTAATGGATGGAGCGTTTCAGCTGAAAGTGAGCGATGCAAGGAACTGAAACGCCTGATTTGCCTCTTCACGCAGAGGTGACGGAGTTTAGTGAAGCGCAGGTGAACGAATGCGCTATGCGGCGGCCGTGGTATTAGATCTCTCACACACACACACACACATTCACCACGCTTCCTACGAAACTCGCCTCTCTCCCTCTCCCACACTCCTGTCATTTGCCAGCTGCACTTTGGACCCTTTCTGGAACAAAAAAAGTCAGCAATCGCAGGTCAAAGGCAACAATTCGCACTGCATGTTTCTTCCCTCTGTGAAGTCTGAGTGCTTCTAACCAGAAAAATGCTCTCACCGCTTCCATTTGCTTTGCTTTTTATTGTCTTTGCCTTCCTTATCGCACGATGTTTCAGTTAATGTTCCGGCAAAAGCAAAAAAAGAAGAAGCTTTTGTAGTTGAATGTGGTTTTATATCTACATTGTGTGCACTAAAACGCTTGGCTGGTGCAATAATTTATTGATGTGGTGTCACATGTTTTCACTCCTCAGGCTACATCTGCAGCTACTTATGTGCTAATGTGCGTGTTTAAGGGAGCCACGCTCAGATGGTCGTAGCGTGTACCTCCGCTGACATGGCCGTGGCTGCTTAAAGAAGCGTGACATTGAAGCGATGACGCAGTTCCTCCATAAAAGCTCACGCAATTTTGAAAGGTCCGCTTCAGCAGTTTAGTGCAAGAGAAAAGTAACTTAATCAAAGCAGCGGAGGATTAAATATCCTGACTCTTTAGCTCGTTGTACCAGAACAGGTCAAGCTCCAAAAATAGGAGACGTCTTTTTATCAGAGACTCTAATAAAAATGCTGACATGTTTAAAACGTCACCCATTCATTCAGAACATAGAGTGACAATCATGTTCCGTCATCATGACAGCGAGGTGAAGTCGTTTATCTTGATGAAGAGTCTGAAGCCGTCTCTGTTTGTACTATATCATATCTCACAGAGTGGATTATGTCCAGTTCTGCTTGATTAAACATTTTTTATTTTTTTTTTACAATTAGTGCTGTTAATGGAGCACAAATAAAATCATAAACATTTATTTCCTTATAAAAGCAGCCCACTGATTTTCCGGTGGAACGCTTTTATTGCGAAGAGACAACAGCAGGATCACAGCCGTCTACTTAGACCAGATTTTTTTTTCCATGCGATCCACCTATTCTGGCCCAAGTTCCATCCTCAATCCAAAGTTTTGGGGAAACCCGTTCAGTAGTTTTCGTGTAATCCTGCTGACAAACCAACCAACAAACGTGCAAAGGGTGAAAACAAACAATAAAATCCATATTATCAACAATATGTGTTTTAAACGTGGTACATTCAGCAATAAAATGATGTCAGAAAGGTACACACACGAAACATTATGCTAATTGAAATTGATTGATTAAACAACTATAGTGAAAATAAGTTAAATTAAGCCCAATTTAGTTTTGTTTTTTTTTAGTCTTCAGTCTGTTTTACTGCCCATGAAATATGAATCTAAACTTCTGTTCATATCATTTGGTGCCTGTGACTTCTCCTAACCTGCGTGTTTGATCGCTGCGTGTATATTCAGAGAAAAAAAAATCTTCTAAAATACAAACTAATAATAACAAAACTGTAAACATAACTTGCAGCCATACGAGATCGGTGTTTATTTTATCTCCACGTGTTCTTGCTCGACAGCAGAGTTCAGTGACTGAAGCTTTTCAGCTGTTTTCTTGGCAGCAACTTCATCTAAGCTCTGATGCGGCTGAGCGAGACCAGTGACCCATGAAATAAATCTGACATGTGAAAAGTACAAACTGGGACACGACTGAAACTAAAATCTGCAGAGAATCGGGGAGAAGTGAAGGGGACTCCTTAAAAACTTGGGGTGGCACCTCTACGTCGACGTTTTCTCGCCCTGACCGATGACGACTTGGTGTTGATCTTTACATTATTACATTAGTATGCAGTGCTAATTGGTTCGGCCCACGCTCGTCTTCAAACTCGGGCTTCAAAAACACTTTCAAACTATCTACAAAAATATCGGCGACGTTGACTTGCTTTGTGAACTCGCCTCCTCGGAGTCACTGTTTATCATCATGACAGCGAAACTGTTTGGTTGTGTGATTAGCAGCAGGTCACTGAGAAAAAGCCCCCAAAAAGCCAATCAGAGCTCATTAGACGCGGTTCAAAAGTGAGATTTGTCGTCTTCAGGAGAACAAAAGAAACTTTGATCCCCTGAAAATATTTACTTCAGCTACACCTGAAAGAAACTACTGCTCGTTAGCGATGTGTCGGTCGCCAACGAATCAGTTCGAAGGAACGACTCTTTAACGCGAACGAGCTGAACTGATTCCCCTTTTCACTTCTCTCTCGTTCGTTCTCAAAAAAACTAGCTATCAAGTTATCAGAGCGGTGAGGAGGGCTGAGAGCCAGCCAATCGTATGCTGAGTCCAGGACACTGTCGTCGACATTTTAGCCAATGAGAAACAGGAAAGCATAGCAACCGTTTCCATGTCGTTTCTGTCGTTCTCGTTCAGTCAGTCACTCGCTCTTGGCTAGCAGGCTTTAGCTGTTAGCTGTTGTGTTGTCTAAAAGTACACATAATCGTGTAGTTGCAGCTATGTAGCTGCCTTGAACTACAGTGTTATGTTGACCGTTGGCGCGACCGTTTGAGAACGAGGAGCTGAGAACTGTGCATTACATGATTCACCGCAGAACGACGTTGTACCGGAAGCGCGACAGAACGAACGAACGAACGACATGAGCGATTCTTCCTGCCGAACTGACCGACAGGAACTGAATCTCTTGAGTGCAGCGTTGTCGGACGGCTGGACAGAGGAGTTCCCACGATAACTCAAGAATCACGCGTGACCACAGTAATACATATGTGCCTAAGTGTTAGAAGAAGTGCTTCGATTTGTCTCTTTTTTTCAGATTTTTGTTTAGTTATGAAAATGATCTGGATGTTGCTTGGGTTTTGTGACTTCCCTCCTGATCTGCTGCTGAATTCGGCTGAACTGTTGCGGCGTCCTCCGGCATCTGGCAGAAGTAGAAGCCCCGCGAATCTGTTACAGAACGTACCAGAGTGCCGGAGCATTTTTCTTTTACTGTGTCCCAGCGTGACGGACCGAATCCAACTTCGTCAAGGTGAGGACGCACCTTCCACGGGACAATGGACAGGCAGAATAAGTTCATGAAATGTCTGGAAACAGCATTGAAATATTAGATGCGCTACCTCACGATTGTAGTGAAAGTGAGGAAAAGCTCCGGCATCATCCATCCTTTTACCTGGGTCAGCACCAAAAGTTAATGGGGTCTATTCTGGGCCAAGACCCATCCTCCATCCAAGTTTCATGGAAATCTGTTCAGTAGTTCTTGTGTCATCCCGCTGACAAACCAACGAGCGACAACATAACCGGCTTGTCCGAGGTAATCAACACATTTGGATTTAACGGATCAGGAAGGGATGGAAAGTTACTGGAGTAACAAACGCGTAGCTCAAATTTGGTTAAATATATTATTAGTGTCCAGCACTGCAGGCGGTCGCAAGCAACGAGGATGTTTGATGTGTGTGTGTGTGTGTGTGTTACAGGAAGCTGGATTAATATTTGTGGTCACACAGAGATATTTTCTACACTCAAAGACAGGAGATGACCCAGTGTCACACACTTGCTTTCCAGCCTGAGCGGGAGAAGATTTAATGACACTGATCCAGAGGCAATTACCCTCCTCACCATCACCACCAACACAGATCCACGTGAAGACGGAGGACGATGTAGGGGCAAGCGCAGGAGCCGCTACCCAACCACAACGCCGCAGCTGCTCGCCTCATCGCGGAGCTGGAGTCGGAGGCTAATAATGTTGAAAAGTGCAAATGTTTCGGCGGGAGAGAGCAACATGACAAATGATCCGACGCGTCCATTTATTACAGAGACTGCTGACCTAGCTAACGGAGGCATATAGCGCCGAAAATCACTGAAGAATAGATTCAATCTCCCTTTATCTTTCCTCAGTCGTCCTCTTTCCAAATCTTTAGAATCTATTTCTCACCCACTGCTTCCTCTGAGTTATTCTTTCATCACAGCGATCGCTCTTCTACTCGAGCTCAGAGATAAGGTGCTGTAATATAACGTTTCCCTCCTCATTCTCACTTCCCTCCTCATCTCGAAAAAAACTCCCCTATTTTCTCTCCGGATCGGTTAATCATCCGTCATCGCGGTTACAGTTGAGGAGGCTTTCGCACAAAGTGGGAGATGCGTTTTCGATTGTGCTCTGCTGGATTTTTATGGTTGGTAATAATCTGCTCTAAAATGTAAAAAAGGAAAATCCACTTTAAAAACAGCACATATTGCACACAGCACCCCTGGTCTCATCCACTTCTCCTCCCCCCCCCACTTCCGCCGTGGTAGCAGATGTGTTCGAAATGCAAATACACAAAGCAAGGTTGACAATTTCTGCTGAATTACCCCTGGCTCCTGAGTGAAGGGTACAAGCTGGCATTTCCGTGGCTTTCAAAGAGCAGGGCTTGAAAGAGCTGCAGCGCTGCCTCCGCGAAGACAGCTTTTTATTGTGCGCCGGCTTTTCTAAGTCCAAAAAGGTGAGTCTGATTAAAGGTTCCTGGTGACCTGCTGTCATCGTCGAGCCTGCCGTCGGCTGTCTCTGCGAACTCGGACGCGTTCATGCTATAGTTATGTATCAGTGTTCTGGGTCCTACAGAGCGTTTTTAAATGTCCTTGTAAGTGCTAAAGTAGCATTTTTAAATGTTTCCACGGTGAGATCATGATGGCAAATCAAAAACACGGCCCTGGTAAAGACGGAACACGAACCAAAAATTGCAGCCCGCAGACCACGACTGACTGTTTCACAACCCGTCGACATTAGTTTGAAATATATTGTTACGGACGTTACGTTTTACACGGCCCACTGTTCCTTTGTCGTGGCCCGTCTGCAGGGCGGCCCCGGAAAACGCAACGTGAAAATGACGCGCTTTTATCAGAGCGATAGCGTCGCAACCGCGCAGGATGCAGTCATGAAACGTTCCAGGTGTGTGGTTGAGACAAAGGTGACGGCAGAGTTCACGGATGTCAGTAATGACCACTCATAAGTCTCGCGCTTGACGAGCATCGTGGCTGTGCCATCCCATCGAACAGTCTCTGGTGCAAACCCGTTTCTAAGCGACCGTCTGTAAATACATTATCTCAAAGGTAGAGGCGTTCCCATCAGCCTCAGCTGTAATACTGAACTAATGTGAGCGTTCGAACGCACTCACGTCTGATGTCGTCTCCTTATCGATCTTGGCGTCCTTTATTGGATTTTACTCCATCACGAATTTCTGTTTTTGCATTATTTTTATTCCTGTCTTTCTTTTTCTGTGATTTTGCTTGTTTTATAGCTTTTATTCCTTTTTCTTTTTATGAATATATTCATTGGTGTTACATTTGGACTATTTTTGTGTTGTTTTTTTTTTTGGGGGGGGTGTTTGTTCTGTGCTCGTGTGTTTCAGAGGCGCTGTGGAGTTGGTGGCCGTGGCTTTCTGGCGGCCTGAGCGATGGCTGATCACACACACCTGCAGCAGATTGAGCTAATCAGCGGCAGGTTAAAAGCCCCGGCCTCCTCCGCTCACACTGACAGATTATTCTGTCAACCAGACACGTGGTACGTGGTCTCTCAGTGCAAAGAACTGTGGGGTTTGGAGTTGCTAAATAATATGAATAAGAATCAGATGAAAAATAAATGAAAGGGTGTTTCTCAGGACAGTCTACCACATTATGAGGTTAGTCTGCTTCCTCGGGGCTTCTTCCTGCTGGAGCTGTGCATATTGCCATGCAAGTGTGGGTTGGCTGGATATACACCCAGAATAAAAAGCTTCGGATCGAGCCAATAGGATTTCGCTTTTCACATTCCCACATACAGCGGTGCAGTGTTCCTCCTGCTTCATCACGCTTGTACATATCCGGGAAACTGATTCATTGAACTTGTGCAGTTTGCAGTTTGGGTAATGTATGCATGCATCGACAATTTATAGTGAATGAGTTTCAGGTTACTGTTAAGTGTTTGTGTCTGAGCCTTCGAGCACACCCCCTCCAGTCTATATATATATATATATGATATATTTCATCACCCATGTCTCCCTTCCATAGTCTCAGTTTGGATTCTGAGGATTCACGAGACCCCGACACAAACGAATCATACAGCGATGAAATTAAACCTTTATCATAACAATGTCCCACGATTGCGTCCTCTAATGAGGAAACACCAGGTATATTTAATGAGTGGGTTGGAGACGCGGATAGAAAACTCCTCATTTGAAAATGAATTTTAAAAATGGTTCTTTGGAATGTCTTATTTGGTTGATATTTCTGAGAAGGACGTTCATATTTCATCTTCTCTTTACATATTGTGGTTTAAAATGTGACCAGGAAGGACTGATGTTCAAATATTTACAAGTGTCAAACCAAAGGTTCGTTATATTTGATACAAAAGGGTTGTCTGTATTAAGTATAAGTATTAAGCGTAAGTATGCATTACTTTTTGCTGTAACGCAAATTAAACGGTGTGTCGTTTTTATACAAATTCGGCAACACCGCGCGATTAGCAGAGGAGAAGAAAATCTGCGCAACTGTTTACTTCCTGCTAGTGCTGGAGAACTATTGATTGAGGAGAAGGTGACTGCAGCAGCAGACAGGTCGGACTCTACATTTAGCGAGATGGACATACGCTCATTATTTTCAGTTCGTCAGAGACCAGGATGTGAAGAACATTATAGTTAGGCGGTGCCACACTAACGTTAAGCTAGTAACTAAAAGAGAGCAAACTGAGGATGAGAGCGGAGAAAAAAACTAAGCAGCAAAAACTTCCTGTTCGACGCTTGAACCTGGAGAAGTGAGGAGACTGGTGGCAGAGTACGTTGTCGAAGATATGCTGCCACTTTCAACGGTGGATTCTCCATCTTTTAGAAAAATTGAGAGCAAGATCCCCGTCCAGGCCAGCAAAGACAAGGTAAGTAATCATTGCCTCAACAGGTTAGTGCTACTGGGATATTGACTATAATATAGATATAGCGACATAACGTCAAACTGTTTCACATCAGTCTCCAGATAAAAGATACAAAAACTTCTGTTAAACACAATAAACATTTGCTAAAGGGCCTTACAATGTAGGCAACCAAGGTGTTGACATACAAAAAGTTTTGACACATATTGATTTTTCAATGTAAATCTTCTTATCAATCAATCAAAGCTTTATTGTCATTTTGCTGTACCAACAAAGTAGTACAACAAAAATGAGATTCTCCAGGATCGATAACAGAGGACACAATAAATGACCCACAATATATAAATATTATAATTTAAAACTAAAACTATGACTAAGGGCTCGTGAAGCGCATCAGTGCACATCATCCAGATCAGCAGGTCATCAGTCTAACAGCTTGTGGAAGGAAGCTGTTGAAGAGTCTGTTTGTTCTGCCTTTGTGACTCCGGAACCGTTTTCCTGATGGGAGCAGTTCAAAGAATGTGTGGAGAGGGTGGGAGGCGTCCCAGACGATGTTCAGTGTCCTGCTCCTGCAGCCGCTTTGGAAGAGTTCTTGGACAGAGGGGAGGGAAACGCCGATGACCCTCTCAGCTCCTCTAACTATCCTCTGCAGGGCATTTTTGTCTGACATACTGCTGCTGGAGTACCAATGTCGAGAAACAAGGCTTGTGATCCGTCCGCGCTTGGACTGCCTGCCGCATCCGCCTGATGTTTTCTGTGTCCATGAAGTGCATCAGTTCACATGCTCCAGATCAGCAGGTCATCAGTCTAACAGCTTGTGGAAGGAAGTCTGTTTATACAACAGTTAGTTCCAACCACGTAATTTGATTGGACAAGAGGCATTCCAACCGCACTGGGACTTTTTACAGACATATCACTACGCTGCGCAGGCTTTCTAATTACCGTTAATTAACGTTACATCAGTTGCCAACTTGTCTTGGATTGTGGCAAACTTTGCACCGCAAAGCTGGACATGTTTCCACAAATTACATTTGATTTAAATTACCGATGGTCAGACTCAGAGGAGGACGAAGGGAAGGAGAGAGGCCAGGATACATCAGCGCAAACCAGGTGTGTTGATATGACATCAGCCGACCTCGACAAATCAGAGAAGAGCAAAAATGAAGCCGACACTGTAAATCAGACAACCTGGGCTCTGATCTGCCTTCAGACTTGGCTGAATCTGAGAAATATCCATGATGTTCAACGAAGAAACAAAAAAAAATCATGAAGACTCACTGGAGAGAGACAGAGAAAACCGGAGGGCCGCTACGTACGAGGGGCGAGGAAATCGCTCTGCCCGGTGACGTCGCTCGAAAAATATCTAAAGAAAATTCCGCCTGATGCAAAGGGCCCTGTATCTGCAGCCGAGGAGGGTAACAGTGGCGACAGACAGCTTCTGGTACACCGCCGTTCCCCTGGGAGTAAACCAGCTGTCACAGATGTTACCCAGGATGTGCAAGGAGGCAGGGACACACACGTCTTACACCAACCACAGCGACAACCATGTTCTTGGAAGAGTTCTTGGACAGAGGGGAGGGAAACTCCGATGACCCTCTCAGCTCCTCTAACTATCCTCCGCCGGGCTTTTTTTGTCCGACATACTGCTGCTGGAGTACCAATGTCGAGATACAAGACTTGTGATCCGAGGGGGCAGAATGTGTTCCCACCTCAAAGAAAGACAATGTCCTAAATTTTTGTAGCTACACCAATTACATAATGGCCACGATTCATACAGATGTCTTTTCAAGGTTTATTTGCTCTCTCTCTCTCTCTCTCGCTCTCTCTCTCTCTCTCTGTCTCAGCAGACGCCCAGACACCGTGAAAAACTACAACAAAAACTGAAGGACATAAAGGTTTCACAAATCACATACAGATTTCACTCACTGTCAAGGTCTCACAAGCCAGTGTCCATAAAGGCAGGAACATATTAGCATAACCGGTAAAATAAAACAACTTAAAATGCACCATTAATGTCCATATTACACATAAGCATTAAACATAGAAAGAAAATTACCGTGTGCGCCTCTTGGACCACATGTAGAATAACTTCTTCTTCATCTGACCCATAATGCCACAGAAGTGACCTCATCATACGACATCACATTTCCCAAAATGCTGCTCACCTAAACAGGCGTTACATTCTGCAATATTCTTGTACAGATGGTTTTTCAGTATCTTTTAGACACATTTATTATACATTTTTAATTTACTTTATGAACTTAAATGATAATGCACTTGTAACAGAATCATACACAATAAACACATCAATTAAACCGTCTCTGAGACAGTTGCAATTTTACATACATGTACAACTACTACATAGTACAAAATAAAGCCAAATCAAATCCGTTTAGCTCAGTTGGTAGAGCAGGCGTCCCGTGTACAGAGGCTTTGGACTCGCTGCAGCGGCCCCAGGTTCGAGTCCCGGCCTGAGGCCCTTTGCTGCGTGTTTCCTCTCATGTCTTCAGTCATATACAAATATAAATGAAATATATAAAAGATCTCCAGGGGCCGGTGCTCCAGCGACGGACTCCCGCTCACGTGGCGTCTCCTCAGGGACTTGAGTCAAGACCACAAGTTCAGGGACCAAACACACACACACACACACACATTCACATCCACATTCTGATTCTTGGCCCATGTAAAACAAATACAGCCCTCAATTGTCACACATGCAACACAAAGAAAATACAATCTTTGCGGAGAGAAACGTCCACGTCTGAAATGACTGAGGACACACAAAGTCAGTCTGGAGGCAGGAAACTGTAGCCATTGTGGCCCGGCCTGACACTGAGAAGAGAAAGATGCGTCAGATCAATCAGTATCTGCTTGATGGACAGAGCTGTGGGAAGCAAAAAGTGAAGACGTGGGAGGTCTCACCCGCAGCGGACGTGGGTGTCTGTCATCATTAGATCCGTGCTGATGGGTGAGGAGGTGAGCGCGCTGGGAGACGGAAGCGGAAAAGGTTGGGGAGAGGAGGATTACAAGTTAGAGAAGTTTAGTTTTGCCACGAACGTGTTCAACTTTCTGTCTCTATCATCTTCTGAGCGTTTCTGCGTCATGCAGCAGGTCTTCATTTGCATGAGTCATGTCTATTGTCATCATCTACGAATGATGAAATGAGGGAGGGCACGCCTGACAGCCCGTCTACATATTACAAATCTTGTTGGGAAGTCTGATCACTATTTTCTTCCCCGGGCTGCCCTCCTGGAACACATATATTACATTTCTTCCATTTATTCATGACTGTTCCGTGGCCACAGACGTATGCCATGTCACCAGGAGAGATGGAGGCAAAAAAAAAAGAAAAGTCATTTCAAATTAACATGCGTGGCAGAGAACAGCCCTATTGTGCTCCCATGCTCCGCTCACCCTCCACGAGAAAATAAGGAATATAAATGTACGGGGAGGTATGAGAAAGAAAGAAATATGAACACTCCCCTTTGCTTTCATGCTCACTGCCCTCTCTCCACGGAGGTCTTGTATCATCGAGAGAGATGGAGCTTTACTGTGTGCATGGTGTCCCCTGGTGTCATACGAACAGGCGTTGTGAATGAGCCTGTTTTAATAAAAATCCAACCTCAGCGTGTCAGAAACACCTGAAAACAGAGTCCATTTTTTTTTTTTTTTTTTTTTTTTAAAAACACTTTTCCC